>JAHPZR010048646.1:0-12495 GCA_019787425.1 Platygyra sinensis | reverse complement strand
GCTTTCGATACCAGATAACATCCAAGGATTGATGTGAAATATATATGAAATAATTCATATTTTGTACTGCGGTTGTATATGAAGTGAAGAGTGATCATCGCAGTAAATTTCCAATTTAAGCAACTGGATCCCGTTGAAGCCCTGATTTTTTTCAGGCTTCTTCTTTCCAGTTGCTTAAATTGGAAAATTTACTGCGATGATCACTCTTCACTTCATATACAACCGCATTACAAAATATGAATTATTTCATATATATTTCACATCACTTCACTGCACGGGAAACTATGAACTCAATAAATTGACCTCGCTCCCAATGTGTGGCTTCATAGCTCAGTTGGTAGAGCATCGCACTGGTATCGCGGAGGTCACGGGTTCGAATCCCATTGGAAGCCTGATTTTTTTTTTTTCAGGCTTCTTCTTTCCAGTTGCTTAAATTGGAAAATTTAAGCAAATGGAAAATTTACTGTGATGATCACTCTTCACTTCATCCAAGGATTGAGTTGGATTAGGTTCGATGGAGTTCGATTTCCGAACGTTTGATTGACTATGCCGGGTGTAATGTCCTTAATACTCGTATCAAGCTTGATTAAAGTTTTGTCTAACTTTTATGGCAACAGAATCGAAAACTCTACAATGAATAATTTTTGTGGGAGCATTTGAGTTAACAGAGTTTTCTGAACTCTTCGAAAAGCCAGTGTAGACAGTACATTTATTATATAAGGAGGTTTAAGGGATTTGCGCGCAGTGGGCGCAGGCATTTGAATTTCAAGACAAGACAAGACAAGACAACTTCCCACGCAGGAAGTCAAAATAAAAAAAGTTCCGCACTCATCGGCAGTGTGTATTGTTTCTAGGGCTTTTCTAGTGCGGCTGCACGTATACGCTGAAAGCAGTACGTAGAAGAAGCCAGCTAATCGCAGGATATCACATACCAACGGCTGCAACGGGCATTTGACGTTCCTCGGTCGTTGCGTGCGACCTTGATTGGGTACGAAACAGGTAGCAAGCGACATCATATCCTTCTTCACCACTAATGCTCACAATACGAAGAAGTTCTAAGAACCGCTGCTCCCCGTCAGGTAAGTATCTCTCGGGAAATTATTTCTGCCAAAATTTGAAATCAGCAAAGCGCTAGCAAAAGCAAAGCGCCCGGGTCATTCTTCTGCGCCCGCGAGCAACATATTCGTCATGAGGATTCTGTTCGTTTCTGCTGAGGATGCGCAGAAGGATCCATTTTTCCCAGCGCCGAATTCAAGTTGGAATGCTAATCGAGAATTTTTCAACGTTTTATGCGGATTTTAGTACAAAAATAAGCTGTTCGAGCTTAGTTTTTATGGATTATGGTCTGCGAGGAACCGATAAGGGTACGATATTCTTTAATTTTCTGCTTTGATTTGTTTACAATTTTTATTAACATTGTATTTTGACAGTTTGGGGCGCGGGATATGCTATGTCGCTGGATTTGAAGGGATTTCCTTTGGAAGCAATAATCTATTTAACTCCCAGCTTAAATTGTTCAAGTTTATTGCAGACAAATCATTATTACCAGCGAGTGAAATCTGGTAGAAGTTTAGAGACTCTGTTACCTTGGGTGCTTGACTCACTTGATGAAACCAAATTATTTCAAAATATTTTGCATTGAACTGAACATCCCTTTGTGCTTGCCTTTTAGCTACCGAAATATTTAACCATGGAACGACTATGAAACACAAGCAAAGTTGTTTATTTTTGTCAAATATTAGTCTAAGTATATATAGTAGTGGCATTTTCTTTACAACTTTATTTGATCATCATTTCGTTTCTTGAGGGATTGTGTGTGTTGTCAATGCTGAAATACACACACAGCGCCGTCTCTCATTAAACATTAAAGTAAAAACATTCGAGTGCCTTACTGGACATCTGGATTTCCTTTCTTTTAAAGGATGTTCACTTAATAAAAAACCGTCTAATTTTATATGTGGGTGACGGATTTTAAAAGACATGGAATAGTGCAAGCTAGGGTTCAGTACCTGTAGCTGGCAGAGCATGGCACTTCAGTTTGGCAGACCATAGAGATTTTATCAAGAGATTTAATTATTCCATTGTGAGCACACGAAATTCACCATCTGCATGTACATTTAGACAGTGAGACTCAGACAATCACGCAAACCTCTTCTGTTCATGTCTTACACCAGACAAGTGACTACAATCCACAGTAACACATTGGGCAATTTGTGATGTACTAATTCAACTACTGAAAAGCAAAAGTAGAACATTTTGATTCACAAATAGACTGTAACAGTGCTTTGGTGAAAATTTTTTCGGGGATTGTAAAGGATCTTAAAGATTTTCACAGGGATCAGTTACTTATCTTGAATTGATAATTTTAAATTCTCTGCTGGTTTTTAACTTTAGAGCGTGTGAACTTATATCCATGGATCATCTACATCTTCCTCTATTTCATCTCTTCACAGGCATCTATATGGCATGCTCTGAGCCATTATGCCTATGATGATGCAATCTTCCTTGCTGAACGACTCTTTGCAGAAGGTAATTTATAACCTTTATAGGCTCAATGTCAAAATAGCATTTCTCCCAATGGATTGTCATACTTTTCATTCAGTGTTAGTACTGGGAATTTAATGAAAGATGAAGAGAATATCTCTGGGATGATAATTTCCCCCTATTTTAGTACTTTAGAAACTGGTTCAGTCAACAGATGTCTATTTAGTGTCTAAATAGATGTCTATTTAGTGTCTATTTATTCTCATTAATGTGTTGGTATTATGTTGGCTGACAGTTGAAAATGGGAACCTTTGCTCACTATTTCCAAAGTTGTAACTACCTTGTACAGCCTACTAAACAGTACCACACAATAGTACTGCTCAATGGTATTCATTTAAATGGCCATACACTAGGGTTTCATCCATGGACTCAAACAGTTAGAACCGTCTCGTACAGCATACTGAACAGTACTACATGAAAGTACTGCTCAATAGCTTTCATTTGAATGGTCACACACTAGGGTCTCCTCCACGGACTCGAACAGTTAGAACCGTCTCATACAGCATAATTAACAGTACTACATGAAAGTACTGCTCAATAGCTTTCACTTGAATGGTCACAAACTAGGGTTTCATCCACAGACTTGAAAGTTAGAACCGCCTTGTACAGCATAATAAACAGTACCACATGAAAGTACTGCTCAATAGCTTTCATTTGAATGGTCACACACTAGGGTCTCCTCCACGGACTCGAACAGTTAGAACCGTCTCATACAGCATAATTAACAGTACTACATGAAAGTACTGCTCAATAGCTTTCACTTGAATGGTCACAAACTAGGGTTTCATCCACAGACTTGAAAGTTAGAACCTTCTCGTACAGCATAATAAACAGTGCCACAACAACAACAACAACAACAACAACAACAACATTGACTTTACCTGGTATTTTGACATTACAGAAAAAAGGCCTTTGTAAACCGCAGTTAGCAAAGCTAGTCTAGACGGGCTACCTAAACTGACACTGTATAAGCTCTCTCACACACACACTCATACACACACATTCACGCACACAACAATTAAATAAATACATGAGTGAGCAAGTAAAAATAAATAATAAAATAATAATAGTAGTGATAATTATATGAAAAGTTATAACTAATCCAGTCACACAAGAGATTTTTAATGAAAGTACTGCTCAATAGGTTTCATTTTAATGGTTACATACTAAGGTTTTATCTCAATACTTAACCCTTTCACCACCAGAGGTCTCCCTTTGACGAGTAAAATCGTCTGGCGTTAGACAGAGTAAAATCTATTAAGTCACCCTTGGTGGTGAAAGGTTTAAGAGATAGTTTTTTAACCATTTCACCACCAGAGGTCTCCCTTTGACGAGTTAAATCGTCTGGCGTTAGACAGAGTAAAATCTATTAAGTCACCCTTGGTGGTGAAAGGGTTAAAGTTAGAACTGCCTTGCACAACATAACATGAAACTAATAAAACATTTCCACATGAAAGAACTGCTCAGTAGCTTTCATTTGAGTATTTCATCCTCTTGCCTTATTTTTAGTAATTAATTACGTTTATGTAGTGATGTAATGTGTTTTCTTTATATTCTTCAATCTCTTTACCAAGTAAATATGACATAATTTAAATCTTTGGTTGCAAAGTTAAATATAATATAAACTATTGATCTATCCTTTTCTTCTCACTAGTATGAATATTAAAACTATCTTGCAGAGCAGAATAAGAAGTACCGCTGACATTAAAGTATCATGCAATCTTTTTCATCTGTATAACACTACACAGTCTTTTTAGTGTTAAATCATATATTTTTGTTCTAGTTGGCTCTGATGATACTCTATATCTTCTGGCAACATGCTTCTATCAAGCAGGTTACTACAAGAGAGCCTACTCTCTGTTACAAAGCAAAGGTTGTCCTACTCCACTCTGCCGTTTTCTGTTTGCAAAATGTTGCATGGACTTAGATAAGTATGTTTGTTTCATCTCTTTTTCCTACTTTGTGTGAATATAACATTACAAGCACAGAATGCACAAAAAAATTGTCTGGAGCCCATAGTGATCTATTGATGATGAAGAGCAGAATCACAGCATGAGTTGTTAATTCTGTAGACAGGGGTTGCAAAAAAGGTTTGAAGAAGGCAGCCAGTTTGAGAAGAGTAGGCGATGGTATTGACAAGGGGTCGCAAGGCCCCTTTTTGCTAGGGGGGTCTGGGGACATGCCCCCCAGAAAAATCTGAAATCTGGAAGCTCTGAAACACTATTTCTAGTGTTCTGGTCGTCAAATTGTGTATAAATATAAGTACGATTTCTTAGCGCAATGAGGCGTGACCTTGCTCTTGAAACTGAGGTAAAAAGTACATCCAAGCCCATCAAAATAAATTTTAATTTGTTTTGAAAGGATCGTTCTTTACTTCAATTTAGACCAAAAGTAGCCGACGTCTCTGATCGAAGTAGCCGGCGCTCTTTGTCGGACGTCAGTGCTTATTAAAACCCCTGTGTAGAAAATGTACCATTTTGTTTTAATTTGTAATTTTTACTTATTTAGACTTGCCAAAGGTGAAATGGGAGGATAGAGTTATTATCTCAGTAAAAATTATTTCCACTCTTTTTGTAATTTTTACTTGTTTAGACTTGCCGAAGGTGAAATGGCTCTTACTGGAGGATGTCTGACCAATAGCAAACCTCTGGAGACCATAGCATCTGAATTTGGTTCTGCCGCAGGTTATGGACTGGCTCTTTTGGGTCAAATATGCAGGTTTGGTTTCTTTTCAAACAAGAAATAAGTTCTACATGTATGTAGGGTTATATAATGTTTATTAATATTTTTCCATACTCTTGAAAGTTGCTTTTGATATGTGTCATAATGCCGTGTTTTGTTACATTTTCTTTTATTTCAGGAAATCAGAGCAGTTTACCAGAGCTGCAGAATGTTTTAAAAGCAGTCTAAAGTACAATCCATATCTATGGAGTTCATTTGAAAATCTTTGTCAGCTAGGTACAACTTCTGTTTTTTGTATTGTCGGACTCGGATATCTTGCATAGGGCAGTTGTCTTCAGTCAAAATATTCAAAACCTCAAGATACACTGTATGGCATAGCCACCTGTTAAAAAAATCACTGATCATTACACTTAATAAATTCCTTCATTTCACCCCCAAAGTGCCAAAAGGATTTGCTTTCCAGTGATTGTTTTAATGAAGTGATTGAATCATTCAAATCGCTGTTTGACATTTAAACTTGTTTTGGGGGTGTTAAATTTGTTCTTATCTTTAAGCTTTAGTTCTCCTGAAAAAAATAAATGATAAAACAGGAAAAAAATGCTTAACATTTACAAGCACAAAATGTATTAAATGTAAATATCTCTCTTAGTACAATTTGATATTTTCCTTTCTTTTATTTAAATCAACATATGTTGTAATACACTCTGGCCAACAAAGGATAATACCAAGTGAAATTGTAACATATATCACAAATTTACAACCTTGGTTCACATTTCAAAATCTTTTCATTTCCTGTTACAGGGCTAGAAATAAACAAAATTCTTAAGTCATCATTTGGTGACTAAGTGGTAAAAAATAGTCACCAAGTGTAAATTTTTAGTCACCAGATAGACACTTGTGTCCAGGATTGAACACAAGTATTGTTTAATGAGTACTTCATATTTGACAGGGTTACTTGAAATTTTCATACTATTTCATATTTGACTGAATTGTGTGTGTTTAGGTGACTTTTTACCAATGAGGACACTTTGTGATGCTCATCATAAGGAATTTGAATCTCATTAGCATTCAATCCTGGACATATCTCCTAAGAGAAGAGAAGCAATCCGTAGGCATAGTTACGTAACAAACTTAATGCCATTTGTAGGGTTTGCAATTTGCATTATAGAGCGATTTTTTTCAATGCAAGAGGATCATTTACTTTAGTGCGCCTTAAAATAAAGAAGCTGCTGAATCCAACAGGCCGATCCAGTTGGTGACTAAAGATTCACGGGTTTGGTTGATCATTATTATATTATCTATTCAAATAAATAGAATGAGTAATGCCACTTTCCTTTGAGGTTAAAAGGTTGACAGAAGAAAAGGTGAGTCGCCCCACTGGCGACCAGTTGAGGACCAGTTTTCAATATCTGGTTGCTAACACCTGAGTTTTGGTCACATTGGCAACCAGTGGTCACAATTTTGAGCCCTGAATCAGAAGAACTAAAGCTTAAAGATAAGAACAAATTTAACACCCCCAAAACAAGTTTAAATGTCAAACAGCGATTTGAATGATTCAATCACTTCATTAAAACAATCACTGGAAAGCAAATCCTTTTGGCACTTTGGGGGTGAAATGAAGGAATTTATTAAGTGTAATGATCAGTGATTTTTTTAACAGGTGGCTATGCCATACAGTGTATCTTGAGGTTTTGAATATTTTGACTGAAGACAACTGCCCTATGCAAGATATCCGAGTCCGACAATACAAAAAACAGAAGTTGTACCTAGCTGACAAAGATTTTCAAATGAACTCCATAGATATGGATTGTACTTTAGACTGCTTTTAAAACATTCTGCAGCTCTGGTAAACTGCTCTGATTTCCTGAAATAAAAGAAAATGTAACAAAACACGGCATTATGACACATATCAAAAGCAACTTTCAAGAGTATGGAAAAATATTAATAAACATTATATAACCCTACATACATGTAGAACTTATTTCTTGTTTGAAAAGAAACCAAACCTGCATATTTGACCCAAAAGAGCCAGTCCATAACCTGCGGCAGAACCAAATTCAGATGCTATGGTCTCCAGAGGTTTGCTATTGGTCAGACATCCTCCAGTAAGAGCCATTTCACCTTCGGCAAGTCTAAACAAGTAAAAATTACAAAAAGAGTGGAAATAATTTTTACTGAGATAATAACTCTATCCTCCCATTTCACCTTTGGCAAGTCTAAATAAGTAAAAATTACAAATTAAAACAAAATGGTACATTTTCTACACAGGGGTTTTAATAAGCACTGACGTCCGACAAAGAGCGCCGGCTACTTCGATCAGAGACGTCGGCTACTTTTGGTCTAAATTGAAGTAAAGAACGATCCTTTCAAAACAAATTAAAATTTATTTTGATGGGCTTGGATGTACTTTTTACCTCAGTTTCAAGAGCAAGGTCACGCCTCATTGCGCTAAGAAATCGTACTTATATTTATACACAATTTGACGACCAGAACACTAGAAATAGTGTTTCAGAGCTTCCAGATTTCAGATTTTTCTGGGGGGCATGTCCCCAGACCCCCCTAGCAAAAAGGGGCCTTGCGACCCCTTGTCAATACCATCGCCTACTCTTCTCAAACTGGCTGCCTTCTTCAAACCTTTTTTGCAACCCCTGTCTACAGAATTAACAACTCATGCTGTGATTCTGCTCTTCATCATCAATAGATCACTATGGGCTCCAGACAATTTTTTTGTGCATTCTGTGCTTGTAATGTTATATTCACACAAAGTAGGAAAAAGAGATGAAACAAACATACTTATCTAAGTCCATGCAACATTTTGCAAACAGAAAACGGCAGAGTGGAGTAGGACAACCTTTGCTTTGTAACAGAGAGTAGGCTCTCTTGTAGTAACCTGCTTGATAGAAGCATGTTGCCAGAAGATATAGAGTATCATCAGAGCCAACTAGAACAAAAATATATGATTTAACACTAAAAAGACTGTGTAGTGTTATACAGATGAAAAAGATTGCATGATACTTTAATGTCAGCGGTACTTCTTATTCTGCTCTGCAAGATAGTTTTAATATTCATACTAGTGAGAAGAAAAGGATAGATCAATAGTTTATATTATATTTAACTTTGCAACCAAAGATTTAAATTATGTCATATTTACTTGGTAAAGAGATTGAAGAATATAAAGAAAACACATTACATCACTACATAAACGTAATTAATTACTAAAAATAAGGCAAGAGGATGAAATACTCAAATGAAAGCTACTGAGCAGTTCTTTCATGTGGAAATGTTTTATTAGTTTCATGTTATGTTGTGCAAGGCAGTTCTAACTTTAACCCTTTCACCACCAAGGGTGACTTAATAGATTTTACTCTGTCTAACGCCAGACGATTTAACTCGTCAAAGGGAGACCTCTGGTGGTGAAATGGTTAAAAAACTATCTCTTAAACCTTTCACCACCAAGGGTGACTTAATAGATTTTACTCTGTCTAACGCCAGACGATTTTACTCGTCAAAGGGAGACCTCTGGTGGTGAAAGGGTTAAGTATTGAGATAAAACCTTAGTATGTAACCATTAAAATGAAACCTATTGAGCAGTACTTTCATTAAAAATCTCTTGTGTGACTGGATTAGTTATAACTTTTCATATAATTATCACTACTATTATTATTTTATTATTTATTTTTACTTGCTCACTCATGTATTTATTTAATTGTTGTGTGCGTGAATGTGTGTGTATGAGTGTGTGTGTGAGAGAGCTTATACAGTGTCAGTTTAGGTAGCCCGTCTAGACTAGCTTTGCTAACTGCGGTTTACAAAGGCCTTTTTTCTGTAATGTCAAAATACCAGGTAAAGTCAATGTTGTTGTTGTTGTTGTTGTTGTTGTTGTTGTGGCACTGTTTATTATGCTGTACGAGAAGGTTCTAACTTTCAAGTCTGTGGATGAAACCCTAGTTTGTGACCATTCAAGTGAAAGCTATTGAGCAGTACTTTCATGTAGTACTGTTAATTATGCTGTATGAGACGGTTCTAACTGTTCGAGTCCGTGGAGGAGACCCTAGTGTGTGACCATTCAAATGAAAGCTATTGAGCAGTACTTTCATGTGGTACTGTTTATTATGCTGTACAAGGCGGTTCTAACTTTCAAGTCTGTGGATGAAACCCTAGTTTGTGACCATTCAAGTGAAAGCTATTGAGCAGTACTTTCATGTAGTACTGTTAATTATGCTGTATGAGACGGTTCTAACTGTTCGAGTCCGTGGAGGAGACCCTAGTGTGTGACCATTCAAATGAAAGCTATTGAGCAGTACTTTCATGTAGTACTGTTCAGTATGCTGTACGAGACGGTTCTAACTGTTTGAGTCCATGGATGAAACCCTAGTGTATGGCCATTTAAATGAATACCATTGAGCAGTACTATTGTGTGGTACTGTTTAGTAGGCTGTACAAGGTAGTTACAACTTTGGAAATAGTGAGCAAAGGTTCCCATTTTCAACTGTCAGCCAACATAATACCAACACATTAATGAGAATAAATAGACACTAAATAGACATCTATTTAGACACTAAATAGACATCTGTTGACTGAACCAGTTTCTAAAGTACTAAAATAGGGGGAAATTATCATCCCAGAGATATTCTCTTCATCTTTCATTAAATTCCCAGTACTAACACTGAATGAAAAGTATGACAATCCATTGGGAGAAATGCTATTTTGACATTGAGCCTATAAAGGTTATAAATTACCTTCTGCAAAGAGTCGTTCAGCAAGGAAGATTGCATCATCATAGGCATAATGGCTCAGAGCATGCCATATAGATGCCTGTGAAGAGATGAAATAGAGGAAGATGTAGATGATCCATGGATATAAGTTCACACGCTCTAAAGTTAAAAACCAGCAGAGAATTTAAAATTATCAATTCAAGATAAGTAACTGATCCCTGTGAAAATCTTTAAGATCCTTTACAATCCCCGAAAAAATTTTCACCAAAGCACTGTTACAGTCTATTTGTGAATCAAAATGTTCTACTTTTGCTTTTCAGTAGTTGAATTAGTACATCACAAATTGCCCAATGTGTTACTGTGGATTGTAGTCACTTGTCTGGTGTAAGACATGAACAGAAGAGGTTTGCGTGATTGTCTGAGTCTCACTGTCTAAATGTACATGCAGATGGTGAATTTCGTGTGCTCACAATGGAATAATTAAATCTCTTGATAAAATCTCTATGGTCTGCCAAACTGAAGTGCCATGCTCTGCCAGCTACAGGTACTGAACCCTAGCTTGCACTATTCCATGTCTTTTAAAATCCGTCACCCACATATAAAATTAGACGGTTTTTTATTAAGTGAACATCCTTTAAAAGAAAGGAAATCCAGATGTCCAGTAAGGCACTCGAATGTTTTTACTTTAATGTTTAATGAGAGACGGCGCTGTGTGTGTATTTCAGCATTGACAACACACACAATCCCTCAAGAAACGAAATGATGATCAAATAAAGTTGTAAAGAAAATGCCACTACTATATATACTTAGACTAATATTTGACAAAAATAAACAACTTTGCTTGTGTTTCATAGTCGTTCCATGGTTAAATATTTCGGTAGCTAAAAGGCAAGCACAAAGGGATGTTCAGTTCAATGCAAAATATTTTGAAATAATTTGGTTTCATCAAGTGAGTCAAGCACCCAAGGTAACAGAGTCTCTAAACTTCTACCAGATTTCACTCGCTGGTAATAATGATTTGTCTGCAATAAACTTGAACAATTTAAGCTGGGAGTTAAATAGATTATTGCTTCCAAAGGAAATCCCTTCAAATCCAGCGACATAGCATATCCCGCGCCCCAAACTGTCAAAATACAATGTTAATAAAAATTGTAAACAAATCAAAGCAGAAAATTAAAGAATATCGTACCCTTATCGGTTCCTCGCAGACCATAATCCATAAAAACTAAGCTCGAACAGCTTATTTTTGTACTAAAATCCGCATAAAACGTTGAAAAATTCTCGATTAGCATTCCAACTTGAATTCGGCGCTGGGAAAAATGGATCCTTCTGCGCATCCTCAGCAGAAACGAACAGAATCCTCATGACGAATATGTTGCTCGCGGGCGCAGAAGAATGACCCGGGCGCTTTGCTTTTGCTAGCGCTTTGCTGATTTCAAATTTTGGCAGAAATAATTTCCCGAGAGATACTTACCTGACGGGGAGCAGCGGTTCTTAGAACTTCTTCGTATTGTGAGCATTAGTGGTGAAGAAGGATATGATGTCGCTTGCTACCTGTTTCGTACCCAATCAAGGTCGCACGCAACGACCGAGGAACGTCAAATGCCCGTTGCAGCCGTTGGTATGTGATATCCTGCGATTAGCTGGCTTCTTCTACGTACTGCTTTCAGCGTATACGTGCAGCCGCACTAGAAAAGCCCTAGAAACAATACACACTGCCGATGAGTGCGGAACTTTTTTTATTTTGACTTCCTGCGTGGGAAGTTGTCTTGTCTTGTCTTGTCTTGAAATTCAAATGCCTGCGCCCACTGCGCGCAAATCCCTTAAACCTCCTTATATAATAAATGTACTGTCTACACTGGCTTTTCGAAGAGTTCAGAAAACTCTGTTAACTCAAATGCTCCCACAAAAATTATTCATTGTAGAGTTTTCGATTCTGTTGCCATAAAAGTTAGACAAAACTTTAATCAAGCTTGATACGAGTATTAAGGACATTACACCCGGCATAGTCAATCAAACGTTCGGAAATCGAACTCCATCGAACCTAATCCAACTCAATCCTTGGATGAAGTGAAGAGTGATCATCACAGTAAATTTTCCATTTGCTTAAATTTTCCAATTTAAGCAACTGGAAAGAAGAAGCCTGAAAAAAAAAAAATCAGGCTTCCAATGGGATTCGAACCCGTGACCTCCGCGATACCAGTGCGATGCTCTACCAACTGAGCTATGAAGCCACACATTGGGAGCGAGGTCAATTTATTGAGTTCATAGTTTCCCGTGCAGTGAAGTGATGTGAAATATATATGAAATAATTCATATTTTGTAATGCGGTTGTATATGAAGTGAAGAGTGATCATCGCAGTAAATTTTCCAATTTAAGCAACTGGAAAGAAGAAGCCTGAAAAAAATCAGGGCTTCAACGGGATCCAGTTGCTTAAATTGGAAAATTTACTGCGATGATCACTCTTCACTTCATATACAACCGCAGTACAAAATATGAATTATTTCATATATATTTCACATCAATCCTTGGATGTTATCTGGTATCGAAAGC
>JAHPZR010048645.1:0-22118 GCA_019787425.1 Platygyra sinensis | reverse complement strand
GCCTCCTCCTCAGGCGCTTCGATTTCAGTCGCAAAACAGGTGAAGCAGGCGGGCTAGAAGCACGAGAAACTGGGGACGAGCACTGTCAGCGATCGGAAGCAAAAGGATTTCGCAATAGCCCTTTTCACGGTTAGCTTTCCTCATTTGCATTACAATAAAATCTAGCATGTATGCGAGGCAATTTCGGGCTATTTCGCACTTTTAGCCCGAAATTGCCTCGCATTCACGTTGATTACATTGTAATGCAAATGAGAAAAATTAACCGTGAAAAGGGCTATTCTTTGATTTAGCACGTGAGCCGCGTTCACGGGTCATTGTTCTTGTCGATTCCACGTGGGTTTTTCTGTTGTTGTCGTTTTATTTTGGTAGTTATATCGTGGAATATGCCTTTGTTTAAAGTGTGGAGCGGAGACAAGCCGAACAAGAAATTCGTAGTGGCTGAACGTTTCGCAGAACTTGTTACCACAGTTGCTTTAACATGCCTGGAGGGTGGGGGATTTGACCCTCTTTGAAGCTCTAACGGGTGGGGCATTTGACCGTCTAAACTGGCAACATAGCGGGAAATTTGACCAAAATTTTTCACAAAAGTCAAATGCCCCGGGGTTTCCCCGGGGGGGGGGGGGATGGGCGGTTTTGGAATTGACTGGTACATTAACAGAGTTGTCTGAACTTTCCGGAAAGGCAGTGTAGACAGATAAAGAGGTTTAAGGGTTTGCGCGCCTGCGCGCGCAGACATATTGAATTTCCCGCGTAGGAAGTCAATTTAAAAAGTTCCGCACTCATCGGCAGTGTGTATTGTTTCTAGGGTTTATCTAGTGCGGTTGCACTTATACGCTGAAAGCAGCACGTAGAAGAAGCCAGCTGCGTGCAGGATATCACATACAACAGGCATTTGATGTTCCTCGGTGGGTGCGACCTTGATTGGGTATGAAACAGGTAAACAGGTAGCAGGCGATATCGTATCCTTCTTCACCACTAATGCTCACAATACGAAGAAGCTCCAAGAACCACATCTCCCCGTCAGGTAAGTACCTCTCGGGAAATTATTTCTGCCAAAATTGGAAACCGGCAAAGCGCTAAGCAAAGCGCACTTCTTCTGCGCCCGCGAGCAAAATATTCGTCATGAGGTTTCTGTTTGTTTCTGTTGAGGATGCGCAAAAGGATCCATTTTTCCCAGCGGCGAATTCAAGTTGGAATGCAACAATAAGCTGTTCGAGCTTAGTTTTTATGGATTATGGTCTGCGAGGAACCGATAAGGGTACGATATCCTTTAATTTTCTGCTTTGATTTGTTTACAATTTTTATTAACATTGCATTTTGACAGTTTGGGGCGCGGAATATGCTATGCTGCTGGATTTGAAGGGATTTCCTTTGGAAGCAATAATCTATTTAACTCCCAACCTAAATTGTTCAAGTTTATTGCAGATAAATCATTATTACCAGCGAGTGAAATCTGGTAGAAGTTGAGAGACTCTGTTTCTTTGGGTGTTTGACTCACTTGATGAAAGCAAATTTCAAAATATTTTGCATTGAACTAAACATCCCTTTGTGCTTGCCTTTTAGCTACTGAAAAATTTAACCATGGGACGACTATGAAACGCAAGCAAAGTTGTTTATTTTTGTCAAATATTGGTCTAAGTGTATATAGTATTGGCATTTTCTTTATAACTTTATTTGATCATCGCTTCGTTTCTTGAGGGATTGGGTGTGTTGTCAATGCCGAAATACACACACAGCGCCGTCTCTCATTAAACATTTAAGTAAAAACATTCGAGTGCCTTACTGGACATCAGGACTTCCTTTCTTTTAAAGGATGTTCACTTAATAAAATAACAGTCTAAATTTATATGTGGGTGACGGATTTTAATAGACATGGAATAGTGCAAGCTAGGGTTCAGTACCTGTAGCTGGCAGAGCATGGCACTTCAGTTTGGCAGACCATAGAGATTTTATCAAGAGATTTAATTATTCCATTGTGAGCACACGAAATTCACTATCTGCATGTACATTTAGACAGTGAGACTTAGACAATTATGCAAAGCTCTTCTGTTCATGTCTTGCACCAGAAATGTGACTACAATCCACAGTAACACATTAGGCATTTTGTGATGTACTAATTCAATTACTGAAAAGCAAAAGTAGAACATTTTGATTCACAAATAGTTAGACTGTAACAGTGCCTTGGTGAAAATTTTTTCGGGAATTGTAAAGGATCTTAAAGATTTTCACAGGGATCAGTTACTTATCTTGAATTGAGAATTTTAAATTCTCTGCTGGTTTTCAACTTGAGAGGGTGTGAACTTATAAGCATCTTCCTCTATTTCATCTCTTCACAGGCATCTATATGGCATGCTCTGAGCCATTATACCTATGATGATGCAATCTTCCTTGCTGAACGACTCTTTGCAGAAGGTAATTTATAACCTTTATAGGCTCAATGTCAAAATAGCATTTACCCAATGGATTGTCATAATTTTCATTCAATGTTAGTAGTGGGAATTTAGTGAAAGATGAAGAGAATATCTCCTGGATGATAATTTCCCCCTATTTTAGTGCTTTAGAAACTGGTTCAGTCAACAGATGTCTATTTACTGTATTCAACTATACATATTTTCATTAATGTGTTGGTATTATGTTGGCTGACAGTTGGTCGACAGTTTACCGACAGTCGAAAATGGGAGCCATTGTTCACTATTTCCAAAGTTGTAACTACCTTGTACAGCCTACTAAACAGTACCACACAATAGTACTGCTCAATGGTATTCATTTGAATGGTCACACACTTTCATCCACAGTCTCAAACAGTTAGAACTGTCTTGTACAGCATAATTAACAGTACTACATGAAAGCCTTTCTCAATAGCTTTCACTTGAATGGTCACACACTAGGGTTTCATCCACAGACTTGAAAGTTAGAACCGTCTCGTACAGCATAAAAATAGATTACTTCATAGAAAGTGCGACGTACGGATTTTTATTCACGAGTTGCAAAACTTTGCAAAACGAACGAGTGAGCGCAGCGAACGAGTGAGTTTTCAAAGTTTTGCAACGAGTGAATAAAAATCCGTACAAAGCACTTTCTATGCTGTAATCTGTTTATTGTATATATAACGAGAATTAAACACAACCATTAATCAGTTTTAGTTTTTTTCCGGCACCATAAGTTTACATGCAGAACGCTGAGAACGTAATGAATGACCGAGCGTAATGAAAAACAAATCCGCTTTCCAGTCCAGACACAGGCGCACCACGAGCCTACACAAGCTTAAATATATATAATAGGGGAGAATTCGTAAATACATAGTGAGAAATCTTTTCGTTTGTCCATAATTACTGTCAGATTCAATCATGTCATGGCGACGTTTCGCGCTGTGCAAAGACAAATTCGGACTCTGTTGACTTACACAGTTTAAATTTGAATGTTCCTCCTTGAATGTTGTTGGCTTTCTGATGTTAAATTTACTTCCTCGGTTTCTTGAATGGCCATTGATTTTCAAACTGAAGTTCTAGCGCTCAAGATATTTGTTAGATATATTCCATTGCTGTTTTTCCGAAAGTGAAGTAAAACGGGAACCGAAGCCATGTTATTGAGACACAAACTTCAAGCGGACGCTGATTTCAAGCCCGCGCTTCTCGGAAGCCATTAGAGTGCTTAACTCTGATTGGCTAAGTGATTCTATCATGAACGGTGATTGGTTATATTTTTCACATGTGAAGAACGCTATACGCAAACCTGATTGAACGTATCGCTTTTTTCACCGGTGAAATATAGCACATATAGAGTTCTATTTGTAAGGTTTATTGCCTAAAATTCTCGCTATTAATATACAATAATAAACAGTACCACATGACAGGCATGCCTCCTCTATTTTTTCGTACGCCATGTTTCACGCTTTGCCCTGGCAACGCGAACTGAACCGCGTTGCAGTCACTTTCTGTGCCATCATCCATTTCCGGTAACAATACAGGCATGTACTATAACTCGTTATCTGACAGAAACCGAATGTGCGAAAAAAGGCATGTTAACACTGAAATGGAAACGCTCGAGAAAAATTAATTACACATTTTTGTCCTCGCGCTATCGACACCGAATGAACGAAATCTGGAATAGCATGATTGGCTTCCTGCTCTTTTCTGACATTTGACATGGTGTGCCTTTATATTCCCTTCTGAATCCTAAAGTACAGTAATTAGCATGGAACTACTTGAAGATACGTATTAAACATAATTTTCACTTAGGCATAAATATGTGCAAATTACACACACGAAAAGACTCCTGTCTGGTCATTTTTAGATCGGGAATTGTTTCTTAAATTGGCACCATGCCTTTGCGGGATCAGTCAAAGTTGCGTGCTGGTCAACACCTATTTCAACTAGTGTAGCCAGAGCTATGAAAGTGCTGCGGAAATTTGGAAAAGGGTTTTCGGGAATATCTCCGGGCGCTGGTTCACCATCAAAGGACTGTATCTTTCGTTTGATGCGTTTATCTCTCTTCTAATCTCTATACAATGTTTCACTCTCAATGTCTATTCCGGTCTGAATTCAAAGTCTTACATCAGTGGCTTATACGTGTCATGGAGTTTAATTACAACAATACTGCGGTTACATTCTTGAGTTGCTAAACCCTATTGTATTTCATATCCCTAAAATTAGCTTACAACTATCCTTTGTTACTCTAAATATAATTAAATCAGTACGTGATCTATCGCTTTGCGCACTCTGTTCCTATAAGCGTCACGCTATGGCATAAGCAATTCGAGTTGCGTGATATAGCAAATTAACTATTATCTGACAGATGGATTGTATAGAGCTTGTGCAGAAATGGTTGTCATTCACTTATTTTGTTTTTGGCCAAGTCCCTGAAATTGCTATAAATCAAAATCTTGCTCAGTGATCCCCATTATTTATTATTGAATACATTTCCCGTTATATTAATGAATGTTGACATGCTGAAAATTTGCATTTCAGTAAGTCCTATAGTAACTGAAACCAAGTGTCCTAAAATTTTAGAGACAACAAGCTGTACAGTTGTAGTTCAAAAAAAACTCAAACGTATCCAGCACAGCAAGATAACCCCTATAACGTCAGTTTTTGAAAGAAATATTGACACAATAAGGTTAATAAGGTCAAAGATTTCATTAACAAAATTAACTGATTTTGTTTGATTATACAAAGGATTGAAAAACGTTTATTGGCAAACAAAAAGCACAAGGCAACCTCTGCACAAGTGTAAAACAAAAAACCACCGAAAGAAGTTTTAAAAAAATATCGAATGTAGCCGAGGTGCGAGATTCGGCAAGAAGCACATGGCAGCTACAGGACTAAAGGACAAAGCGAAAAACCACTTAAACTGCGTTCAATTTTTGGTGAGAATACGTGACCGCCTGTACGAAAATAAATATTATTGCATTTTCTTTCACGCCCGTCCGCCGAAAGATCCGAGCCGCCAGAGTTATTCATAATAATGGCAGACGACAGAACTATCGAAAAGCTTACAGTGTATAAACTTATCTGCGACGAACTTGATATTATCAACAGTGTAACTTAAATACGGCAAACTTGATATCAACCAGTATTAACGACATATATCTACTTTAATACTGCAATGAAATTGTCATCGTGCACTAGCACTCACCTGAACCGGCATCGAAACTCAAAGACGAGGATGACAGTGGAGACCTTCTTTATAGTTGTTGTCCTTATCTAGAGTACAACAAGAACGTGGAGACGAGAGTACCAGGCGACACGACCTCCAGCAAGGCTTGTGGCGAGGGCGAGGCCTGGGCGCTGCTTCGCTAAACATTAACTTTTCGCAGTGCATTCTGGTCCGTTGAAAGCGAGGCTCTTCTACAGCGCAGAGCATTATGGTCCGCTGAAAGCGAGGCTAAAAACCACAGCGAAATCTCAAATTTTCCTACTTTTCTTTTATATTTAGATTATAAACTGCTGCTACACTCGCTACCCTCGCTCCGCAGCAATTATAAACTGCTGCTACGCTCGCTACCCTCGCTCCGCAGCAATAACTGTATATCCGGCAAAATTTTTCGGCGATACAATAAAGCAATAAGTAATCAGCCTTAAGTTCTATAAAAAACACGTTCGGACTTCAGTAAGGAAACCGATGGAAACAATACTTAAGCTAGCAAAAAGCAAGCATTTCAATATCTCATTTTGTTCAAGACGCGACAGATGTGTTTTAGTGGCTCATGCTCGACGCGACCAAGATCGAATTCAGCGGATTTTACTAGACATGAAAATTATACAATTGAAATTACACTTAGAAGTAAGATCCCTGTAGATGAATAGACTGACAACTTCGAAAAACTCTTCCAAGTTAGGAAACGTGGTAGACCTTTTCTGGTCTTACTTTTCACTGAAGCTGAACTTTCCCGTGGGTTTGAAATACAATACAGTGGCGAATACAGTTTGAAAAACAGCGCCGCCCAGCTTTTCCGACGCATAGTGCTTAACATTGACAATGTTAAATATACAGGCTCATTCAGCTAGTTCAACTCCAAAGGAGTTCTTACCTGAACCTTTGAATTAATCAGCGGAGTCCTCAGAGTTCTCTGGCAGCCAAGAACCCCTCAACTGGTCGGCAAATCCTGACCGCGCTTTCCAGAAACCGACCGTTGGACACAATTAGTTATTAAATATTACGAGGCTACCGGAGTCTGACCGGGCTTCAGATAATGAAGAGCAAAATGTGTGTTAATAGACTGCATGTACCAAAAAACGTAATTACCAGATAACCAGTTGTATCTAGGTAGAATTTGAGCGACCGGATCAACGGTTTACACACAACTGAACGTAGGGAAAAGAGAGCATCAAGGAATCGGGAAACTGATCCAATTTCACTCCATAAATGATAGCAGAACAGACCACTATTGTTTGCTGGTAAATAAATTTTAATATTAAACAAACTAACATTATATTGTAACCATTTTTCAAACAAAAGGTCAAAAAGTCAGAGTGTCGAGTTGCACGCCTCTGGCATTTCATAGTGATCCCATCTGAATGAAATTTTCAGCCAGAATTGATCTGTGACACCAAAATGTAAGCTATTTTTGTGGACAAAATTTTTTTTCCAGCTAGCTATCTCTCGATGAGCTAAATTCTCAGCAAGATTCTATTTATTGCTAAGATCCCAGCCAGCTTAACTTTGGTCTGCAGAGCGGATATTTTGCGGAGCGGATCCGACGGGTACTCCTGCAATTTACCCAGCTATAACGAATATTTTGTCTTGTCGCCCGCACATGATGATACAAATGGTTGATAAACCAAACACGACTCCTATTGGTCATGATAGGGAAACTTTGACCTTCAAAGCTTTGCCTTATTTTAATGTAGCTGTTCACGCCCCGGGGTATCCAATCGATGGAATCGATGATCGATGAAAATCGATATCAATCGATACCAATCGATATCAATTAATCGATTGATATTGATAATCGATGGCCAATCGATGGCTAAGATTTGTGTGGTTATCGATTGGTATCGATTGTCAATACCAATCGATAGATAAATTGGTATCGATTGGTATCGATTGGCTGTAGACTGACGGAAACGGAATTGATGCATTAAAAAACACAACTTTGTACGCAGTAATTGTAAACACATTTCATTTTAAAGTCGACAGGAGAACAATACTTTCTTCTTTCTCTTTAACGTTAACGCCCCGTCCACAGGAATCCGGTTTTTCTTTTTGACAGATTAAAAGTTTGTTCCATGGGCCAACCTATAGACTTCAAAAAACGGAAAGTGCTTGCATCGTGCTTTCACAAAAAAATTCACTGACACTGAAATATCTGCATGTAGAAGCCAAAGCGGATCCACAAGGTCGGACTGTAGGTGGCCGAGTTGTCCACGATCGTGCACAACTTTAAACGCGTTTCCGCGTTCACCCCTCTTCTTGTTTGAAGTGAACACTTCACCAACGTTCACCTCAAAACGGCAGAGATGATGGCCTTTTACGATGCACCTTATATTCAGTAAAGCCTCGACCCAGACGTCGTTGCGTAGACATTATGACACAGAAAGGCAATGACGGGCAAGTGGGTAATTCGAGTACACGTACAACGGGGTATATTCTTTGCCCTGAGAAGACAAGATTGGAATTGTTTCACCAATTTCGTCCCTAGGGCTTCTTAAAAAGGGTGGATGATCAGACGGGTAGCGTTCGTGAGGTCTGTTTCGAGGTCCTGTGTCAATCGATGCCAATCGATGAACGATTTTTGTGTGGTTATCGATTGATCATCGATTGACCAATACCAATCAATACCAATTAACTAATTTTATCGATTGACATCGATTGATCGATTGGTTTTCCGATCATCGATTTCCATCGATTGGATACCCCGGGTCACGCGCAAGTCTGTAGACTGTTTTACGCGGTCTGTATCACATTGTTCAGCTTGGTTACCCCGCTATAACGAATATTTTTGTTGTTAACCAGATAAATCGTTATAACGGGGTCTTCGCTATAACGAAGACCCCGCTATAACGAACATTTTTTTCGGTACCGTGGCACTTCGTTATAACGGGGTTCCACTGTATTACAGTCAAACTACCTGAAGCGTGACCACCTAAACATCATTATTGATTTCATTACCACCGTTTCCGTTCATAGGCGACTTTGGAAAACAAAACACCCGCGGAGACGTTTCCAAAGGAAGCATGCAAGCCTTCTCAATAGGGCTTATGTTTACGTATTGATATTTAGTGCCCACATCTCTGATTCTCCATACTTAGGTTGGATTGCTACATGTGACATCCAATTGCGTTGTTTAGTTGTGTTGCATTAGAATTTATTTAGACCTTCTAAATGAATTGTAGTGAGTTTGATTCTTTACAAAACACACAATGACCCACCCCCAACCATCGTGAAATTTTCCTTTGGCCCACCCCTTTTCCCTAAAAAAAATAGGCCTGGCCCACCCCATGACTTTTCCCCCCACCTCCCCCCCCCCTCCCCCCCAAATAAATAATGGCTGGTCCCTTATGGCCGTTTGTATCAACCCATGTACGAGCATTACCGACGTTCAAGCCCACTTCAAAATCGACCTATCCGAGCAGTTTATTATAACTACACCTTACCTGCCTCGCAGCTTGGGTTTATTTCCAACTTCAGTCATTTTCCAAGCCTTCACGTTGTTGAATTCACTAGCAATTCCAGTAAATTGGTAGGTGTTGCCTTCGAAACTTGAGCACGGCTTCGTCTAGGGGTAACCCGAAAACACTGACCCCCGGTCCACGGACCCCACTACAGATCGGGTCCGTGGATAGCTCAGTCCCTGAACTCTCCTTTCTTCCCGCCCCATATAGGGGCTGAACCCGGCGGGCGAAAGAAGAGTCCAGGATAACTTGCATGCGCATGCTCAGAACGCCGCCATTTCCCCCCCCCCCCCCCCCCCCCTCCAAATCAGGGGAAAACCCATATTTCGAAGTACTTTCCAGATTTGGCTTGTGGCGCGATTTTCTCAATGATAATATACAAGCAACAATTTCTGTATTCAGATTGATTAAAAACATGTCAATTAATCCCAAATCAGTGGAATTTCATCAGTGCCACGCTAACCACATTCGATTTGTTTTTTATCACAATATCAAAGATAACGAAAGAAATCTTTGCTAAGATTTGTTGGCAATTGAAAACACCGACTCAGACTTGAAAGTGCACGCGCTGCATTATGCAAATGACTACTTGTACGCGTTTGGGAAAAGAGTAGTAGGGACGGACCATTAGAAAAGTGATGGGGGGAGGGGAATTTTCAGCTTGCAGGAATTTTTTTTTTTTCGCTCACGGCTTGTGCAGGAATTTTTTTTTTCAGGTGAAACCCTCTGCACGAATTTTTGTTCAGACAAATATTGCTTTTTGAAAACGTCATGGGCAGGCCAACACAAACTCCCCTATGTGGTTTTACGGTAGTGGCACGCAAGCCTCTAAAGTTTTGTTCTGGCGAGTTTGTCTTTGAGGGATTTACCTTTTTGAAAAGTTAATAGACAGGCCAACACAAAGTCTCGAATGTGGTTTTACGATAGCGACTCGTAAACCTGAACAGTTTTGCTCAGACGAGTATGTCCTAGAGCGAAGATAGTCTGCCTGCCAATGAAAACCACACTTTGTGGTGCTTAATGTTTGTTAAAAGTACCAGTGGCAGTGTTGCTGTTTATATTGTTGACTGGGTTTATGTTGGTAAGAGTTAAAGTTTTAACACTACCACTACATGTAAATGCTCTTTTTCATTTTATTATAGAATCATTATTCAAGGCGATAAGGCCAATACTCTAATTTTATTGTGGGCAGAAATAATTTTATAGCATATTCACAAAGATACCAAATTCTAATATTTATATTTTTTACTATAAATATCATTTTATATGTTGAACAGTTAAATATCGAAACCGTTTATGGAATACACAGGGTATACTCTATGTTGCAGGTAGACTCGCTGCCAATGAAAACCATACTTTGTGGTTCTTAATTTTATAGCATATAATATTTACAAAGATACCAAATTCTAATATTAATTTATTACAAATTTTATTTTATTATTTCCATTACAATACAGTATACAGTGTATGTTGTAGCATAACGAGCCGGCAGACGTTCTAAGCAACCAAAAAACAGACCTTGGATCCGGTGGAGATGAAAAACTTTTAGTTCTACATCTCCACGGGATACCAATGGCTTGTAACATTCCAGTGTAATCATATCCCTGGCAGTGATCGTTTGTGTTCCACAAAATGCGTCATGTGTACAGACACTTTGAAAATCGCTTTATGTTATGCAGTCAGAAATTCTCAAAAGTTATTGCAACGAGATTTTCAAAAACCTCTCAAGAGGTTATGCTCACGATTGCTATGCGTGATAAAAATCACGAGCCATTAATCTTATAGTTTTCAAGTAATGCGAAGCGATTCTGGAAACTACACGACGGAAAAATAACTATCACAAGTTTGTTACATATCCAGAAGTACTCAGCAACTGTACTGCATGGACTTCAGACTGGGTGAACCAGAACCCACCACAGCATGTTCCTAAAATGCCACGCACGACGAAAAAAAACTTTGACGATTTTGTTACATATCTTGAAGCACTCAGCAACTGCATTGCATGGACTTCAGCCTGGGTGAACCAGAAAGGATATGTAACATGTTCCTATAATGTCACGCACGACGGAAAAATCACTATCACGATTTTGCCACATATCTCGAATTACTCGTGGACTTCAGCCTGGGTGAACCTGAAAGGATATGTAACATGCTCCTATAACGTACGTCACGCACGTCGGAAAAATAACTTTGACGATTTTGTTACATATCTTGAAGCACTCATCAGCAACTGTGTTGAAAGGTCTTCAGCCTGGGCGAACCAGAAAATATCCTCTAACCCTCGGCAACGTCAAAATACTACGTGGACGTTTGCGTGGGCAAACCAGAGAGTTTTACAATATGGACCTATACGGATTTTCTATGTATCCGAAATAATTGTCTTTCAGAAAACTAGTGTACGATGGACTCAGTATAGGGTCTAACTCACAAATGAAAATAGTGAGTTTTAGTACTAGTCCCCATACAATCCAAAAGCCTGACAATCCGTGTAAGTTTATATGATATAAATAAAAGATTAATCTGATGATATAACTTGGTACCTTCATCTTGTCGTCTTGATTCCATGCTCTACGAGGTTGGTCACGGCTAGCGCTAGCTGAAGACACTTTCAGGTTCTCTCTGTCGTTCTAAGGTGATTGAATTCACGTACAAGCCAATCGCGGTTGTCGGTTTCGTTGGGTTTTCAGCAACTGTTTAATGCTTTGTTGTTCTTCCCGCGAAAAGAAAATCAGCGCGCCTTCTTTAACTCCGCGAGGAAAATTCGACTGAAAACTGGATCAATTTCCCACAAATGCGACAGGAGAAACGCAATATCTTCTAATTCGGGAGGCAAATCTCGTTTTGTGCCCGTTTTCAATGACCGATGACGGGTTCAGTCGAAGTCAAAGTTTCTATTATATGTAAGCGAACAATATTCCCGCGTTGTGAAAATTTATTATAAAAAAATAAATTATGCGGCCAGATCATATCTGAAAATTACCAGGTTACTTATAGTACACAGTTTCTTTTATTGAAAGCAATTATCGAAAACCACAATAGAACCGCAAAATTCTTGCGATGACAGCAACCTAACAGATAAATGACGTCACGCCATAGCAACTGGACCTGGACCTTCCTTCTGCATGATTTTTTTTTCTTTACCTTCTTCTTTGCACGAATTTTTTTCTTGGCAGTTTCCCTTGCATGAATTTTTTTTTGGTTTTTTCCCCACCCCCCCAATCACTTTTTTAATGGTCCGTCCCTTAATTCTCTCCAGCTTCGGTAATTAAGTGTCATTGTCAGAGAAAACCGGGCAGAACCAAAAGATCAAGGTCGGCCGTTTACCTTCATCTTTTCACAGTATAAAAGCCATCCGAAAAGATTAACAACCATGATATTTGCCGAGGTAGGCGTTCGTTTATACTCGAGATACTACCTCATCATGATTTTGGCCTCTCAAGCGGTCTAAAATGGCCGAAATTTCGAGCAGCTTTAGGTGAGCCGAAAAGTTGCTTCGTACATATTCCAGAAACTCTTATTTTCGTGCGATAATATTTGGCCCCTTATTAGTTGACTGAGATATATTTGGATTTTTTCACTCTAATTCTACGGTTTTCACGAGGTTCCAAATATCATCGCCGAATCGTTAATTAAGGAGCGTGACCTAAATTTTAGCCATTTTCAGCGAGTCGGTTTTCAAAAGTGCGGCAGTTTATTTCCGCAAAAGCACGATTTTCTGATAGTCTTTTACACTAATATCAATATTCAGTTTAGTTAAAATTGGTATCTACAAGCAAATCGGAGTAATTGGTCTCGCAAAGTCCAAAAAAAAACCATTGGTCAAACATATTTCCCGCCAAATTTTTAGCGAAAAATATCACCTTATTCCAACTTTCTGCGCTTGTTATCCATGATTTTCTGAAAGATCTGCACAAAATAGTTAGCTGGACTGCAAAATAGAATATTTAAGCTGTGACATCAAGATTAACTTATGGAAACATTTCAAATTCGCCAAATTCTTGCCATTATCAAGACTAAATTTTCCCGCGAAAATTCTAATTTTAACGTCCCGCTGCAAAAACAAACTGGATCCTCAGTTCGCTGCCTTTTTTGATTTTATGTAGAGCAAACTGCAAGTTAACAGTGAGCGAAGCTTCACCCGAAATTTAATTTTGGGACTACTGCAAACGTCTTTTTTACATCGATTTTCTCGTTTTCGGAAGGCGTGACGCGTTACAGATTGAAAGGTTCGACGACTGGGCCGCAATTCCGATCTCACTTGAAGGTTCTTTCGGATTAGAAAAATCGCCTAACAGTGCGTCAAAGTTGGATAAGAAAGTTAGGAATTCGTAATTTTTAAATAAGTTTAAAGCTAAAATCCGAAAATAAGATCTAGTTGGGATGATGGAAGATAATTGTATAATCATCCTAAAGAGAGGTAATTATGAAATTGAGGATTTTACACTTGGATTGAAAATAGTGGATTGGGAGGGGATTAGTCTTTAACCTTTGGTTTTAAGGAAGCTATAGCTAGCATGGATTTATGAGATACTGATATGTTAAGATATTTTTTAGGAACTAGTTTTAAAATACAGCGTATTTTAACGGTTATTACTAAGTAATTTAATTTAATCCAGTCATGGCTGTCAGCAAACAAATTAACTTTAAATGTTAAGAAGACTAAATACATGCTTATAGGGAGCCAATTTAAGTTATCCCAAATAAATAGTGACTTCACAGTCAAAGTCAATAATACACCCATAGAAAGAGTAATTAAACATAAATCCCTTGGAGTTCAAATTGATGAATCTTTGAACTGGCGCCCACACATTGATACCATTTCAAAGAAAATATCCGCTGGTATTGCTATTTTAAGGCGTGTAAGTCATTTTATACCATTTGATATTAGAGTGAATATGTACAATGCACTGGTAATGCCATATTTTAATTACTGTAGTGCCGTATGGGGTAACATCAATAAGGGACTAGCAGACAAACTTCAAAAGCTGCAGAATAGGGCTGCTAGAATTCTCACCTATTCTAACTATGATGTTCGCTCAAGTGTTTTGTTGGATGAGCTTGGCTGGGAAAGGCTAGAATATGTAAGACTTAAACAGTTGGCTGTGACAATGTATAAAATCCATAATAATCTTTCCCCAGCGTATCTGAGGCGGATCTTTACCAACACCTCAAATGTACATTCACACAATCTCAGAAATTCTGAGATGAATTATTATGTCCCCAGACCCAGAACTGAGTCTGCAAAAGGGAGCCTACACTACAGAGGATCTGTTCTGTGGAACAAGATTCCCTCAGAGATTAGAAAACTGTCTAGTTTAAATGTTTTTAAAACTTCATTTGATGGGAAAGATTTTTTCTAATACACCTTGACTCATTTTAAGTCTTATCATTCATAATGTAAGTTTTTGTATTTTTAACATTTAAAGTTAATTGTTTGCTGACAGCCATGACTGGATTAAATTAAATTACTTAGTAATAACCGTTAAAATACGCTGTATTTTAAAACTAGTTCCTAAAAAATATCTTAACATATCAGTATCTCATAAATCCATGCTAGCTATAGCTTCCTTAAAACCAAAGGTTAAAGACTAATCCCCTCCCAATCCACTATTTTCAATCCAAGTGTAAAATCCTCAATTTCATAATTACCTCTCTTTAGGATGATTATACAATTATCTTCCATCATCCCAACTAGATCTTATTTTCGGATTTTAGCTTTAAACTTATTTAAAAATTACGAATTCCTAACTTTCTTATCCAACTTTGACGCACTGTTAGGCGATTTTTCTAATCCGAAAGAACCTTCAAGTGAGATCGGAATTGCGGCCCAGTCGTCGAACCTTTCAATCTGTAACGCGTCACGCCTTCCGAAAACGAGAAAATCGATGTAAAAAAGACGTTTGCAGTAGTCCCAAAATTAAATTTCGGGTGAAGCTTCGCTCACTGTTAACTTGCAGTTTGCTCTACATAAAATCAAAAAAGGCAGCGAACTGAGGATCCAGTTTGTTTTTGCAGCGGGACGTTAAAATTAGAATTTTCGCGGGAAAATTTAGTCTTGATAATGGCAAGAATTTGGCGAATTTGAAATGTTTCCATAAGTTAATCTTGATGTCACAGCTTAAATATTCTATTTTGCAGTCCAGCTAACTATTTTGTGCAGATCTTTCAGAAAATCATGGATAACAAGCGCAGAAAGTTGGAATAAGGTGATATTTTTCGCTAAAAATTTGGCGGGAAATATGTTTGACCAATGGTTTTTTTTTTGGACTTTGCGAGACCAATTACTCCGATTTGCTTGTAGATACCAATTTTAACTAAACTGAATATTGATATTAGTGTAAAAGACTATCAGAAAATCGTGCTTTTGCGGAAATAAACTGCCGCACTTTTGAAAACCGACTCGCTGAAAATGGCTAAAATTTAGGTCACGCTCCTTAATTAACGATTCGGCGATGATATTTGGAACCTCGTGAAAACCGTAGAATTAGAGTGAAAAAATCCAAATATATCTCAGTCAACTAATAAGGGGCCAAATATTATCGCACGAAAATAAGAGTTTCTGGAATATGTACGAAGCAACTTTTCGGCTCACCTAAAGCTGCTCGAAATTTCGGCCATTTTAGACCGCTTGAGAGGCCAAAATCATGATGAGGTAGTATCTCGAGTATAAACGAACGCCTACCTCGGCAAATATCATGGTTGTTAATCTTTTCGGATGGCTTTTATACTGTGAAAAGATGAAGGTAAACGGCCGACCTTGATCTTTTGGTTCTGCCCGGTTTTCTCTGACAATGACACTTAATTACCGAAGCTGGAGAGAATTAAGGGACGGACCATTAAAAAAGTGATTGGGGGGGTGGGGAAAAAACCAAAAAAAAATTCATGCAAGGGAAACTGCCAAGAAAAAAATTCGTGCAAAGAAGAAGGTAAAGAAAAAAAAATCATGCAGAAGGAAGGTCCAGGTCCAGTTGCTATGGCGTGACGTCATTTATCTGTTAGGTTGCTGTCATCGCAAGAATTTTGCGGTTCTATTGTGGTTTTCGATAATTGCTTTCAATAAAAGAAACTGTGTACTATAAGTAACCTGGTAATTTTCAGATATGATCTGGCCGCATAATTTATTTTTTTATAATAAATTTTCACAACGCGGGAATATTGTTCGCTTACATATAATAGAAACTTTGACTTCGACTGAACCCGTCATCGGTCATTGAAAACGGGCACAAAACGAGATTTGCCTCCCGAATTAGAAGATATTGCGTTTCTCCTGTCGCATTTGTGGGAAATTGATCCAGTTTTCAGTCGAATTTTCCTCGCGGAGTTAAAGAAGGCGCGCTGATTTTCTTTTCGCGGGAAGAACAACAAAGCATTAAACAGTTGCTGAAAACCCAACGAAACCGACAACCGCGATTGGCTTGTACGTGAATTCAATCACCTTAGAACGACAGAGAGAACCTGAAAGTGTCTTCAGCTAGCGCTAGCCGTGACCAACCTCGTAGAGCATGGAATCAAGACGACAAGATGAAGGTACCAAGTTATATCATCAGATTAATCTTTTATTTATATCATATAAACTTACACGGATTGTCAGGCTTTTGGATTGTATGGGGACTAGTACTAAAACTCACTATTTTCATTTGTGAGTTAGACCCTATACTGAGTCCATCGTACACTAGTTTTCTGAAAGACAATTATTTCGGATACATAGAAAATCCGTATAGGTCCATATTGTAAAACTCTCTGGTTTGCCCACGCAAACGTCCACGTAGTATTTTGACGTTGCCGAGGGTTAGAGGATATTTTCTGGTTCGCCCAGGCTGAAGACCTTTCAACACAGTTGCTGATGAGTGCTTCAAGATATGTAACAAAATCGTCAAAGTTATTTTTCCGACGTGCGTGACGTACGTTATAGGAGCATGTTACATATCCTTTCAGGTTCACCCAGGCTGAAGTCCACGAGTAATTCGAGATATGTGGCAAAATCGTGATAGTGATTTTTCCGTCGTGCGTGACATTATAGGAACATGTTACATATCCTTTCTGGTTCACCCAGGCTGAAGTCCATGCAATGCAGTTGCTGAGTGCTTCAAGATATGTAACAAAATCGTCAAAGTTTTTTTTCGTCGTGCGTGGCATTTTAGGAACATGCTGTGGTGGGTTCTGGTTCACCCAGTCTGAAGTCCATGCAGTACAGTTGCTGAGTACTTCTGGATATGTAACAAACTTGTGATAGTTATTTTTCCGTCGTGTAGTTTCCAGAATCGCTTCGCATTACTTGAAAACTATAAGATTAATGGCTCGTGATTTTTATCACGCATAGCAATCGTGAGCATAACCTCTTGAGAGGTTTTTGAAAATCTCGTTGCAATAACTTTTGAGAATTTCTGACTGCATAACATAAAGCGATTTTCAAAGTGTCTGTACACATGACGCATTTTGTGGAACACAAACGATCACTGCCAGGGATATGATTACACTGGAATGTTACAAGCCATTGGTATCCCGTGGAGATGTAGAACTAAAAGTTTTTCATCTCCACCGGATCCAAGGTCTGTTTTTTGGTTGCTTAGAACGTCTGCCGGCTCGTTATGCTACAACATACACTGTATACTGTATTGTAATGGAAATAATAAAATAAAATTTGTAATAAATTAATATTAGAATTTGGTATCTTTGTAAATATTATATGCTATAAAATTAAGAACCACAAAGTATGGTTTTCATTGGCAGCGAGTCTACCTGCAACATAGAGTATACCCTGTGTATTCCATAAACGGTTTCGATATTTAACTGTTCAACATATAAAATGATATTTATAGTAAAAAATATAAATATTAGAATTTGGTATCTTTGTGAATATGCTATAAAATTATTTCTGCCCACAATAAAATTAGAGTATTGGCCTTATCGCCTTGAATAATGATTCTATAATAAAATGAAAAAGAGCATTTACATGTAGTGGTAGTGTTAAAACTTTAACTCTTACCAACATAAACCCAGTCAACAATATAAACAGCAACACTGCCACTGGTACTTTTAACAAACATTAAGCACCACAAAGTGTGGTTTTCATTGGCAGGCAGACTATCTTCGCTCTAGGACATACTCGTCTGAGCAAAACTGTTCAGGTTTACGAGTCGCTATCGTAAAACCACATTCGAGACTTTGTGTTGGCCTGTCTATTAACTTTTCAAAAAGGTAAATCCCTCAAAGACAAACTCGCCAGAACAAAACTTTAGAGGCTTGCGTGCCACTACCGTAAAACCACATAGGGGAGTTTGTGTTGGCCTGCCCATGACGTTTTCAAAAAGCAATATTTGTCTGAACAAAAATTCGTGCAGAGGGTTTCACCTGAAAAAAAAAATTCCTGCACAAGCCGTGAGCGAAAAAAAAAAAATTCCTGCAAGCTGAAAATTCCCCTCCCCCCATCACTTTTCTAATGGTCCGTCCCTACTACTCTTTTCCCAAACGCGTACAAGTAGTCATTTGCATAATGCAGCGCGTGCACTTTCAAGTCTGAGTCGGTGTTTTCAATTGCCAACAAATCTTAGCAAAGATTTCTTTCGTTATCTTTGATATTGTGATAAAAAACAAATCGAATGTGGTTAGCGTGGCACTGATGAAATTCCACTGATTTGGGATTAATTGACATGTTTTTAATCAATCTGAATACAGAAATTGTTGCTTGTATATTATCATTGAGAAAATCGCGCCACAAGCCAAATCTGGAAAGTACTTCGAAATATGGGTTTTCCCCTGATTTGGAGGGGGGGGGGGGGGGGGGGGGGAAATGGCGGCGTTCTGAGCATGCGCATGCAAGTTATCCTGGACTCTTCTTTCGCCCGCCGGGTTCAGCCCCTATATGGGGCGGGAAGAAAGGAGAGTTCAGGGACTGAGCTATCCACGGACCCGATCTGTAGTGGGGTCCGTGGACCGGGGGTCAGTGTTTTCGGGTTACCCCTAGACGAAGCCGTGCTCAAGTTTCGAAGGCAACACCTACCAATTTACTGGAATTGCTAGTGAATTCAACAACGTGAAGGCTTGGAAAATGACTGAAGTTGGAAATAAACCCAAGCTGCGAGGCAGGTAAGGTGTAGTTATAATAAACTGCTCGGATAGGTCGATTTTGAAGTGGGCTTGAACGTCGGTAATGCTCGTACATGGGTTGATACAAACGGCCATAAGGGACCAGCCATTATTTATTTGGGGGGGAGGGGGGGGGGAGGTGGGGGAAAAGTCATGGGGTGGGCCAGGCCTATTTTTTTTAGGGAAAAGGGGTGGGCCAAAGGAAAATTTCACGATGGTTGGGGGTGGGTCATTGTGTGTTTTGTAAAGAATCAAACTCACTACAATTCATTTAGAAGGTCTAAATAAATTCTAATGCAACACAACTAAACAACGCAATTGGATGTCACATGTAGCAATCCAACCTAAGTATGGAGAATCAGAGATGTGGGCACTAAATATCAATACGTAAACATAAGCCCTATTGAGAAGGCTTGCATGCTTCCTTTGGAAACGTCTCCGCGGGTGTTTTGTTTTCCAAAGTCGCCTATGAACGGAAACGGTGGTAATGAAATCAATAATGATGTTTAGGTGGTCACGCTTCAGGTAGTTTGACTGTAATACAGTGGAACCCCGTTATAACGAAGTGCCACGGTACCGAAAAAAATGTTCGTTATAGCGGGGTCTTCGTTATAGCGAAGACCCCGTTATAACGATTTATCTGGTTAACAACAAAAATATTCGTTATAGCGGGGTAACCAAGCTGAACAATGTGATACAGACCGCGTAAAACAGTCTACAGACTTGCGCGTGACCCGGGGTATCCAATCGATGGAAATCGATGATCGGAAAACCAATCGATCAATCGATGTCAATCGATAAAATTAGTTAATTGGTATTGATTGGTATCGGTCAATCGATGATCAATCGATAACCACACAAAAATCGTTCATCGATTGGCATCGATTGACACAGGACCTCGAAACAGACCTCACGAACGCTACCCGTCTGATCATCCACCCTTTTTAGAAGCCCTAGGGACGAAATTGGTGAAACAATTCCAATCTTGTCTTCTCAGGGCAAAGAATATACCCCGTTGTACGTGTACTCGAATTACCCACTTGCCCGTCATTGCCTTTCTGTGTCATAATGTCTACGCAACGACGTCTGGGTCGAGGCTTTACTGAATATAAGGTGCATCGTAAAAGGCCATCATCTCTGCCGTTTTGAGGTGAACGTTGGTGAAGTGTTCACTTCAAACAAGAAGAGGGGTGAACGCGGAAACGCGTTTAAAGTTGTGCACGATCGTGGACAACTCGGCCACCTACAGTCCGACCTTGTGGATCCGCTTTGGCTTCTACATGCAGATATTTCAGTGTCAGTGAATTTTTTTGTGAAAGCACGATGCAAGCACTTTCCGTTTTTTGAAGTCTATAGGTTGGCCCATGGAACAAACTTTTAATCTGTCAAAAAGAAAAACCGGATTCCTGTGGACGGGGCGTTAACGTTAAAGAGAAAGAAGAAAGTATTGTTCTCCTGTCGACTTTAAAATGAAATGTGTTTACAATTACTGCGTACAAAGTTGTGTTTTTTAATGCATCAATTCCGTTTCCGTCAGTCTACAGCCAATCGATACCAATCGATACCAATTTATCTATCGATTGGTATTGACAATCGATACCAATCGATAACCACACAAATCTTAGCCATCGATTGGCCATCGATTATCAATATCAATCGATTAATTGATATCGATTGGTATCGATTGATATCGATTTTCATCGATCATCGATTCCATCGATTGGATACCCCGGGCGTGAACAGCTACATTAAAATAAGGCAAGCTTTGAAGGTCAAAGTTTCCCTATCATGACCAATAGGAGTCGTGTTTGGTTTATCAACCATTTGTATCATCATGTGCGGGCGACAAGACAAAATATTCGTTTATAGCTGGGTAAATTGCAGGAGTACCCGTCGGATCCGCTCCGCAAAATATCCGCTCTGCAGACCAAAGTTAAGCTGGCTGGGATCTTAGCAATAAATAGAATCTTGCTGAGATTTAGCTCATCGAGAGATAGCTAGCTGGAAAAAAAATTTTGTCCACAAAATAGCTTACATTTTGGTGTCACAGATCAATTCTGGCTGAAAATTTCATTCAGATGGGATCACTATGAAATGCCAGAGGCGTGCAACTCGACACTCTGACTTTTTGACCTTTTGTTTGAAAAATGGTTACAATATAATGTTAGTTTGTTTAATATTAAATTTATTTACCAGCACACAATAGTGGTCTGTTCTGCTATTTTAGTGCTTAAGAAAAACTGGTTCAGTCAACAGATGTCATAATTTACTGTATTCAATACTATACAGATTTTCATTTAATGTGTTTGGTATTATGTTGGGCTGACAGTGGTCGCACAGTTTTACGCGACAGTTCCCCCCCTGTCAAAATGGGAGCCATTGTTCCACTATTCCAAATGTTGTAACTACTCTGTAGCAGCCTACCTAAAACAGTACCGACACAATAGTACTGCTCAATGGTATTCATTTGAATGGTCACACACATTGCATCCCACCAGTCCTCAAACACAGTTAGAACTGGCTTGTACAGCATAATTCACAGTACTACATGAAAGCCTTTCTCAATAGCTTTCACTTGAATGGTCCACACACTAGGTGTTCATCCACAGACACTTGAAAGTTAGAACGCGTCTCGCGTACCGCATAAAAATTAGATTACTTCATAGAAAGTGCGACTTACGGATTTTTATTCACGAGTTGCAAAAACTTTGCAAAACGAACGAGTGAGCGCAGACGAACGAGTGAGTTTTCAAAGTTTTGCAAACAGAGTGAATAAAAATCCGTACAAGCACTTCTATGCTGTAATCTGTTTATTGTATATATAACGAGACTTAACACACCATTAATCAGTTAGTTTTTTGCCGGCACCATCAAGTTTACATGCAGAACGCTGAGAACGTAATGAATGACCGAGCGTAA
>JAHPZR010048644.1:0-13393 GCA_019787425.1 Platygyra sinensis | reverse complement strand
GAACAAAGAAAAACATATTGATCAGTTATTGTGTTAATCTGATTCAAGCAGTTGAGCAAATTTAAGATAAACAATTCTATGAATACTTACAAAATTTGCAACACTGATCATAGAATCTTTATTTTATTAATATTATTTCCGGTAAAAAATATTTTGTCATAGTTTTCTCTCTCTACAGATTATGAATAAAAATATCTTGCAAGGGAACAATATAATTGTTATTTACCACTGAGACAATAATTAAATGATATATTTCCCATGGTTTCCATAGAATTATGAATACATTTACAAATATTTGAGAGACTTTCAAAACACTTGTTTCCAAGTTCTCCCACACATCCATTGATTGGTTACCAAACTTGATAAAATTATTTTCAAACACATCAAAAAAATGTTTCCAAGTTCTCCCACACATCCATTGCTTGGTTACCATAACTCCATAAAATCCTTTTTTAATATGTCCAAGAAAACCCTGTTTCCATGAAGTTCTCCCACACATCCATTGATTTGTTATGGTAACCATAACTTGATAAAATCCTTTTCCAATAATGAATATATCCAAAAAAGTCCTGTTTCCAACTTCTCGCAAGCATCTGTTGATTTGTCATTGTAACTTGATAAAAAACTCTCTTTCCATTGTAATGTCACATGACTTGTATATTCAATAACCTACCCAGATACAGGATAAAAGTCTCACTAACTATACTCACTGTTATATTTTGTCCAGTTTCTTGAAACCTGATTTACCTTGACATATTTCTCTGCCTGAGCAAATGAGAAGACAAACAAATAAAACAGTTGCTAATTTATTAACAATTCATTTCAAGCCAGTGAACACCGAAAAATAAATGAATAAACAGAAAACAGGTTTTATTCGGCTTCTAACATATTGAATGGCATTTAAGAACAGCAGGAAAGATTCTTATTTAACAGCTTAACAATAAAAGCCAATAATATTACAAACTAAAGTTGGTTCAGCTACTGGGATCTAAAGACTTTTTCCCGTCCAATGACTTGTGGAATTTGTTTTTAACCAGTTTCAGCTGTGCAATTGTTGTGGAGAAAGAGTTAGTGTAGGGTAAACATCAAGACAGTGATTTCACTTCCAGTAAGGTTTGTGTTAAGAGAAAATAGGTCTCTTCAATCAACATTCTCTAGGGGCACACAAAGATTCCTAGCTCAGAATGCACAAATGTCCCATAGTCACTGTCAATTATTCATTCTTAAGTCTCTTCGATATCAGTTAATCTCTTATAAAGCAAGCGTTGTTCAAACCCTTCTAGGAGATCGTCAGTCAAGAGATCTGGAGGACATTCTCCCAGTAAAGCCCTTAATTGGCTGCTTGGTCAGACACATAATTAAAACTAAAGCAAAGCTTGATGGCTATAGCAGAACATCTCCATATCTTTTTTTTTGTACTTTACCTCCTTTACAGCTTTTGCTGACCAAGCTCCAGTAACAATGTAATCAGCAGAGCCTCCCTCTGAAATAAAAGCATGCCTATTAAATACTGATAACAGTTTGAACAAACCTTATGCCAAAGTTAATTATCATACATCCACGAAAACTGCCCTCAGAATTAAGTTACCATTAACAAATTGATTGAATGTGCAAAATCAACAAAATATCATGAAAAGAATGTGACTTCTAACTTACCCTTGGCCAAATTGAGAGGAACTGCAGCGAACTGACCAGTGCCACCTCCTTGAAGAAAGAGAACCTTGTAGTTGTCTGGAATATTACTGCAACATTAAATGTTCAAAATCTTAGTAATCAAGTGAGGCTATTAAATCTATGTAGACCTTTGACACATTATGAATGTGGTGCACATGCTCGTATTTTGATGACATTTTAAAAATTATCGTAACATTACTTACAGCAGTTCTCTCAAATCACTCTCAGCCTCATTGACAATTTTTGCAAAGTGTGCCGATCTGTGGCTCATTTCTGATGGAAAATGAATACAAAATCAAGTACAAGTTGGCAAATAAATCTCGCAACACCTGATTCTTATTTTAAACATATTTTGGACTGGTTAAAATTGCACAAACTAAAAATTACTACGGAAATGTTCCATTTGAAGTTAGAAATTGTCAGTGCTAATGCCTCCTGACTACATATTACCATGTTTGTGAGATGATGTAGGCCAAGTAATCTTAACATTACTATACTTTTATAATTCAACATACCCATTACACTAATTCCAAGGTTTCCATAATTAAGTAGTTCCTTTTGAGCTTCTGCCAAAACCTTTAAAGATAAAAGTGGTAATAATAAGAACAAGAGAATGTAGCCTGCACTAACAAAAACTAAAATTGATTCTCTTTGTACCATTTTTAATACTAAATTAGTTTTACTTCTCCCATAAGCATATAGATATTTAGGTTTTAATTTATTTCTAGTTTGGATCATTTCTCAAACCAGTTGGGATTAAAGTTGATAATGATAACCAGGGCTGCCAATAACATTTGAGTAACTCGCTGCCTTGATCTTCACAGCCGTATAAAAACTTTATAATTTGGGAAAGACTTTTCTCAACGACAGGCAAATTCACCTATTTAATCAAGAGCCCATCATGCATACTCGCAGTAACATGTACAGGTGCTGCCAAATAACTTGTGACTTTTCACATTTCTTCTCTAGCCTTTAGAAGTTTCTTTGTACTATAATTTTACATTTTTGTGGTTAGTCCCTACTGATATATTTGCCCAAACATGATTCTTGAAACAAAGAAAACTATGTATGCCTGTGTTAAAAACAGTCAGACAACAAACCAAAAGAGAGAGGAATAGCAACAAGTCTCAAGTAAACTCTTATCATGCAGCTGAACCATGACAGAAAAAGGAATGTTTTCGTGATACGATCACAGTGGCGAATCAACAAACTAGTGAGAAATATTTTTATGGCAACATTTATAAGTTCTATTCCTTGCCTTTCTCTCCACTTTCATGTATTTTATTCAAGAAAATATTTAGTACAATCCCAAAAAACACATAAAAGGAACTAAAAAATAAAAAGAAACACTTATGTCTAGAGTATATGTTCATGTTATGATATAATTTTGTTCATGATAAAACAGCTAAGTTACGTAAGAATCATAGTCCCATATTGAAGTCTGCATATGTGTCTAGATCACAAGGCACTCCTTGTGTGAATATTAAATTATGCGTGATTGCATCAGCCAAACTATAAGCTATATTGTTACAAAAGCATTTTTTCTCTAAATAAACCTCAATGCCACCTTGTTTTCTCAAAAATGACTAGTTCTGAGCGACTTATATCGATACAATATTCTGCATTCAAACTCTCGGCCCATAGCCCATCCCTTCAATATTCAGCTTCTTCATGGCTTCAACCCGCTTGGTCGACAGTCTCGACACGGACGAGCAAAATAGAAACCGATCGCTTCCCTTGAAGCGTCCACAATACATGGATTACGCCACGAAGTCATTAACAGCAGTACAGTATCGCAATCGAACAACAGATAGACATCGAGCACGGTCCAAGGAATCTCCTTCGATGTTTTGCTCATCTCCCATATTAGGGAAACGCATTCATCTTGCTCCCCATATTAGGGAAACGCGCCAATTTCGTTAGCTTCGCGGTTGTTCGGTTTCTCACGTTTGCACTGAGCAAAGTACTTTCACAAACTGTTTCGCAATAATGTAATGCAATGCTATAAATCACAATTTCCGATCTTTACTGACAAGATTTCGAAGCCTTATGTGATCCAAACAAGTTCTGCTCTAAAATTGTGATTCAATTGAGGAACTGTTGATAAATTCGAGTCTAAGTTTCGTGAACGGATCGCTGCAGGCTAAACTTTCAGCTTGAATTAATTCTTTAGACCTAGTAAATATCGATACGAAAATTTTAAAAATAAACTTGATAGAAAGGGTGTTACATAAAGACTCCCACGAAGAGACGAGCTAACGCGAGTTAAAAATTATTTGACTGAACACACAGAAGGGAATTTATATAGCGTAGAATTTACTCTTTTCACTTACCTCTTCCGGTATTTTAGCAGGACCAGCAGCGAAGTTCAAAACTCTTTTAGGTGTATCAGCCATTGTTAGATATAGTTAGATCTGTGAGGTTTTAATGAACGGGGCTTTACGCTAAAGCTTCGCCTGAGCGCTTCAGTACAGTGGAAATAGAGAGGGTAACAAACATTTCAAAACCATATTTATATTTGTCCGTGAAATTACAGAATAGCCTCGTTTTCATAGCTGTCACGTCTGACCAGCATTGAGGTCGCTGATTGGTTGCTATGCAAGTGCACGTGAAGAAAGCATGAAGGTCCATAGATCAACCATAGATCACTATAGAGAGCAAATAGAGAACGGGAAAACACGCATTCCAGTGATTGTCATGCGATTACTTCTGATAGGCCCTTTTCAACCAATTTAAATTCTAAACATTTAACGCATCTACTTTGCCCTTTGATCTGAAATATATATATTTTTGCTTTGATTCCCCAGGGCTTTTTTGACGGATTTTACCAGTACCCGAGGTTTCTTCCTTATTAAAATTCGCCGTCGATTTAAAGCATTTCGTTGTGAAAAGCTATATTTCTTTGTTAAGGGACACAAAAGTTGATTATTACGTAACTGCTTGTTGTATAAACTATCAAAAGAATGCAGCGAGTATGTAAAGTGATACGGCAGCGGGGTGGGGCTGGGGAGGCCGGAGGGCTGGACTGGGGGAGGGGTGTACAGCAGCCTTTGATGAAGCAAACACTGTTATGAATATAAAAAATTCTACTTCAATCTCGCAAAATCTTGGAATTCTTGTTAGTGGATGTAACGAAAAGGGTAACTGGAAATGAATAGAAACGTAACTTATGAGTTGCAAATTGATATTTGAACAGAATGATAGGAAATTTGACACTCTGACCATTCGAAGAAGCCTTGGTAGGTATGTGTTTTCTTTTCACTCTTTTCCCATGCATGTATCTCTAATGTCAGTTCAAAGGCTACTACATATTCCAAGCATCACTCTCTACACAGGGGCAGTAAGCACGAGACAACGCCAATCGAATCCACAAGCAACTCTGTGGCTTACATTTTAGTATGCCACACACAGATCAGTGGCTTGCTGTGTTGGGATAGCTTGCAATGTTTTTAAAAATATACGTTATAGTTTTGATTTTAATTTCTTTTAGACCTGTTAAAATGCGTACACTAAGACTCTGATTATTTTCGCTTAAATTCACTGTTTTATGGCTCCCTATCGTCTATTTCTTGGTTAGTAGTCTTGGTTTGATTTTTCCGGCATGAAACCAGAAACTGTAAAGGACCGGAAGACTTTAAACGCTGCCAACGTAGGGTTTCTTGGTATGAAACAGCCTGAATGACCTCAAAGCTAATGTTTTAGCGACTATGTTATGTATTTAAGGGGAAGTTCATTTAATATGACAAGGGGGGGGAAGAAGATATTGAGGGAGGGGGCTCCGAAAATTTTACACACCCGAAGGGGTGGGCTCTGAAAAAATTGTTGGGCTAGGAGAGGGGCTCTGAAATTTTTACTACCAAAGGGGGGGAGGGGCTCCTAAAAAATTGAACCGCTAGCGAGGGGGGCTGCTAAAATTTCAAGCTTCGAGTTTCAAAATCTTCATTCCCCCCCCCCCCCCCCCCCTTGTCATATTAAATGAACTTTCACTAAAGTCGGAATTCTTAGAAGGTCAAGACGGGGAGAGGCGTTAGGAGAGGTGTGGTACTGCAAGTATTTCGCCAAACTGTGGCGACAGGAAATTTGTCAGTAAAATTACTGTAATTTAGTAAAACCCATAAATGATACTCACTCTTAGCCTCTCACCTTTAACCTTACGATCATAATAAGAGATACGGATTACAACTTTGCTTAAATGACTAAACGTCGATGCTGTTCTTCAAGGTCTTTAGAAACACTGAGGTTGTGCTCGCCCATATTTTAGGTGAAAAGAAATCGTAGAAGAAAGAAAAGCCTGCAGGGAACCAAACAAAACCGCCGCCCCCCACCCCCCACCTGTCATTAGCTTAACACTGCACTGGTCGCGTTGGAAAGCTCAGAGAATGTACGTAAGGTCATGTGACAAAACCCACCTGATAGAGCTGTTCGCTCAAGTGCTCAAGAAAAAACGTACTCCAGCTGCGTCTACGTGTAGTATCGATTGTCCCTCTTTTCTCACCGCAGCCTTTCAATCGGCAGTGGGAACGCAGAACGTTCGAACTGACCACCAGTTTCCCCGTAGACTGGTAGAGAAATGAAAATAAAAACTGTATAACCAGTTTCATGTGAAGACTTCATTAAGACAACAAGCAAAAAAAGTTTGCGCTTTGTCAAATCCAAGCAAGCGGTTATAGTCAAGACAGAGAATTCACCGCTGTTGCGTAGCACCTAGCGACGAGAATATTAATAATAGCCTAATAGTCTTTTTCTACAGTTGTTATGGGCATGCGTTGCCACTTTGTTTTTAAATAAGGCTTCCTCGTTGGATAGTGCCGTAATAAGGGGGGGGGGGGGGATGGGAAGGGGGTACAGAAATTGAGCTCCGAAGGCTCGAGCTGCTAGGGGTTGTTGGGGACATGCCGCACCCATAAGATTTTGAAACCTAGAGGTCGGAAATGCTATTTCCAACATTCTCCAGGAGCTATTTGTACTTACGCGTACCGCGAGTTACTTCCTACACTGTCTCAGACAAAGCAGTGTGATTGAAAAAACTTGCAAACGTCGATTATAAAAAAACAAAACTGTCTCTCAGGCAAGTGTTTACCGGTCAGATGGACTCGTGAGTTATGGTTCGTTATTTATAAAACTGTCTGAGTTGTATTAGAGGCAAATTAACCTGATTGCGCCGCGGGTTGTCCTACACCGAGAGAATCGCATTGGCGACCTCCTCCATGTCAATTATTAGGAAGCTAAGCAAAACCCACGACAAACGACGGCAACGAAAAACATCACTAAACAAAAGGTTTAATGAGCGAAACAATAGCTGTGTGCGTGCGTTATAAATCCCTGTACATTTCTTTGCCGTCCTCTGAAAACAACAATGTGAAATTACCAAGTTCTGTACGTCGTCTGCGGAACGTGGGGGACGACGGCTGGTTTTTTCGTGTCAGTTCCATTGGAATTGAACGGTGTCGTGAATATTTGCTTAAGCAGTTTTAGAGCCATTGGCGTAAAAATAAAGCGAGAAAATGTGTGGACGGCTTGCATCCGTTGAATTGGTCTTCCTATTCCGCAGACGCAAGCCCTCTATAGATTTCTCGATTTCATTTTACGCGCGGGCAGGCCACCTTGACGCGTGCGTAAAGAGCCTTGACAGTGAAAACCTCACCTCAACAGCTCGCGCAATCGCGCATTCGCCTCTGCCCCGCAAAAACAGGCTAGCTTATGAACACTCTAGGAGTGCAATTACCACTAGGGTTATAGTTTCACCGGATTCGAGTACTCAAGTTTTCAAATATCACTAGCTTTTAGCAAACAGTCAAATGCCGGGGAGTAACCAATTGTTTCAGTTCAGTTGTTGTCTTCTAATTAGAATCAAAGTTTCTCATCGCATTGTCGGGAAACGACTGAAACACGGCGACCATCAGAAGGGCGTGCATACCTCTGTTCTTGATATCCGTTTCATCATACATTCATTTGTCGACATGAACTTTACAGCCTTAAGCATTTTTTCTTTATTAGTCTCGCCTGCGGTGTCTCCTCCATTTTCTTCTATTTCAAAGGCAACATTATCGTTACAGATGCTCGCATTGAAGGCATTGTCCACCTTCCTATTCCATCTGCATCTTGATGGACTTCCCTCCAGTCGCCACTGAATTCACACCACTGCCTGTTTCGTTAAGGACAAAAGCATGGTAATACAGCAGGCGGCAGGAGTACTGCGGGTTTCTTCGCCACAGTATGAAGTTGTGTATCAACACAGCTAGGTAGCGACCTGGTGTTTGACGAAGAAAGCAAAGGATTTGTTGTGGTAGGTGTGATAAGAAAAAGAACTAATGAAAGAAAAAAAAGAGAATAACCCAAATCTCCCTTTTAAAATGTCAGCAGTCAGTCAGAGTAATGGTCAATTACAGGATAATTTGGTTTATCAACTGAGTTGATAATGTGAATTAGCCACCGTAAAGAGATCGAAAGCTGACGTTTCGAGCGCTAGCCCTTCGTCGTGAGCGTCCGATTCGCTCCGACGAGGGCTAGCGCTCGAAACGTCAGCTTTCGATCTCTTTACGGTGGCTAATTCACATTATCAACTCAGTTGATAAAACCAAATTATCCTGTAATACTCCACCGACGCAAGCACCATAGTTTCTTTAGAAACTTACCCCTCTAATGGTCAATTAGTCATTCAGTTAGTTAGTCAGTCCAGGGGCGGATCTAGGGGAAGGTGTGCAGGGGTGTGCTTTTTTCCTCCTTCCATTCCATATCAAAATAGCAATGAGAAACGAGAACAACAGGCCTAAAAGGCAAAGTTGTACGATGACCCAGGGTACCTGACGGACAGGCCTTTACAGGAAAGAAACTCGTTTGGTAATATCCCACTCTCGCCAAAACCTCACACCAAGGGGCCTGGAGTACTCCTGTCGGCACATTTTTAGAACCTCCCAGACCTCCTTCGCAGGATTCTACCCGAGGGACACTGGTTAGGGCTGGGGAAGAGTCCCATTGTAAGAAGACGTGTTTCTGTAATAAAAGTCGTTTTCGATTTTTAAATTGTCGGCGAAAGCTTTGTAGGTAAGCATGCCTTCTTCTGAATCCCACTGCCAGTAGTAACCCTTCTTCAGCGAAAACGGATTCATGTTATACAATCCATGCCCTCAGCGGGACAACTTAGACAAGGGACCAAAGCGATCATGTCGATGGAAAGTTATCGATACACTTGCAAGCTCGGTAACCAGAAACAAGGTCCGTATTGGTGCCTGTAATGATATAATTAAGAAGACTACCATCTGTGAGCTCAAATAAATAAGAAAAAAACTTTATGTAAAATAATTTGAACGGTGCCTGAATAACAGTTTTCTCGGGGTCCTAAGATGAGACAGGGGCCGGTACCAATTTATCTCTCTGCTCGAACCTCAATCTCGAGCCCAGAGTTCTACTGGATATCAAGCTACTCCAGATTTTCCACATTTGCCGCAAAGTCAAAAAATTCTCTCCTTGAGTGACAAGAATATTACCTGGAGGACACACTTGACAATCCAGTACTTCTCCTGCCTGGTGCTTTCTCAGGAGGAACATAAGTTCCCGGATTGCATAAAAAGCATCGGTTATCGACATGCGCAACGCCTGTCCGAATAGAACCCACCTAAAAAAAGAGAGGTTTGCCACTTAGTTATTACGATATCACAATAAAGGAAAAGCCTCCTTTTTAGCCCCCCCCCCCCCCCGCCCCCCAACCACCACCCCAGAGCCTTCGTTTCTTTCGGTCATGTTGACGGCGAGCAGTTGTCCGTTTCGTAAACGGTTGATGCCATTTCCGCGACACTTGAGAATTTTTTTTAACTATCAACAAATTTTCTCTACTAAATTTAATAAAGAAAAAGGAAGCTATGTAAACAACCACCCAATATCGAAACCGGAACCTCTGTTTCCTATCATCCCTCTAGATCTGGGAGGCGCGGTGGCCTCATGGTTAGTGCTCTCGACTCCGGAGGGAGCGGTCCGAGTTCGAGCCCTGTGTCGTTGTTCTTGGGCAAGACACTTTCCTCTCACGGTGCCTCTCTCCACCCAGGTGTATAAATGGGTACCGGCGAATTTAATGCTGGGGGTAACCCTGCGATGAACTAGCATCCCATCCAGGGGGGAGTAGAAATACTCCCAGTCGCTTCATGCTACAGAAACCGGGATAAGCTCCGGCCTGATGGGCCACTTGGCCCGAATGCAGACTTTACCTTTACCTTTACCATACCAGGTTGATCCACCAAATTTCCGCAAAATGTAATTAACCGCAAGCCAAACCAGTGTAAAAATGAACATTAAGCATTTGGTGAGTGCATTTCACTCCATCAGCAAATTATAACCAGTTTTCTACTGTGACCAGGCCTAAACTAAAGCAGATATAACACCGTCCGTTCTGAAAAGGCTTGGTTACCAATAATGGCATCGGCCGTTTACGAAACGGAAATCAGCGACGACGGAACTATCGCGTTTTTAAAAAAACCAGCAGCATTAGGGACGAGAATGGCGTCATACCCTGACTTTTCCATCCCAGGAGAGGGACTTTGAACTTTTTGTAACTTAAAAAGCGTTGAAGCAATTCATGGCACACCACAAAATTTGGTGGATTGCCTTGTAATTTATTCGCGGAACATCTTGGTATGATTTACGTAAAACGTTTCCATGGCAACCGTATTTTGATAGGCGTGCACAGCAAAAAAATTACTTACCAGGGGGCATGGGAATACATTCAGCTTCCAGTGCCGTGCTGTACAAGAAGTTTTCAAGATGAGGAAAAAAATGTACCGGTGGGACAAGGAGATCGGTAGGAGTTGTTCCCGTCTGCAAACCCTGCTTCGGTTAGAGCGATGAACAAACCTTTTTGGTTTGTGCTAATTCCATCCAGTCGCATGCTCAGGTGAACTTGGAAAAGCAAAAAACATAACTATGATGAAGGAAATGCGAGAATCTATGAACAGATCATGTACTTTGGTAATCGGTTGTTGCAATATACCATTATTTGACCTTATTTACATGTAAGAACCCTTAATTGTTTGAAAATGATATTTGAATAAGTTACAAGAGAAGATGAAGGGTAAGCTAAGAGAGGCTATCCTCCACATGGGCCTTACTCTCAAGGTAATCCTTCTTAAGCTATTTTTGGATCATTCATTGTTTCGGAAAATCCCAAGGGAGTCTAGAAATAACCAATTCTGTGGGCATGGATTTTTCTCACGTGGTTAACCCAAGCGGCTCTCTACTATTTACTTCCAACCTCCACGAGAACATCTACACAGCGCGCCGTGGTAAGGTTATACGCGGAAAGAACTGGGTAACATGTCTAAATATAGTATATCGATGGATTGCCTTGGGATAATTTCTCTCACCATTCATCTGTTCTTGGTCACAGTGAACCATGAGCCATGAGCTCTCTGGACATTGTTTTCGTGTATTTTTATATGGCTATGTAATAGGGGTGTTTCAACTACACAAAAAGATACCGCGCTTATTTTATAGATGGGTGTGACATGCAAATCCTATTGCTTAAAGGCTGCCGCACACTAGCCGATTTTTTGTCGGGGTCAAATCGTGTTAAAATTTGTCGGGACATCAGCTTGCCGTACACTAGCCGATTTTTTTGGTCGCGACAAACCACGTTTTAGTCTTGGGAACGAGTCGATCTCCGCCATGTTTGTAAAAGAGGCTTGTTCACGCGCTCCATGACAATTCCTCAGTGGTTGAGGTATCGCGCGAGCTAGTGTGCGGGTGGGACCATAGCCCTACAAGGCTCGACAAGACGTTTTGAGATCTAGCACCAGCTTAGCACTGTCAAACATCGACCGACAAGCCCCGCATTTTGTCGTAGACTTGTCCGAATTCACCGCACACTAGCCGACAAGTAAAGATTTTATTGTCGGCCGACAAAAACTATCGGCTAGTGTGCGGCGGCCTTTAAAGGAAAGGCATCATTCGATCATAAAAAAGGACAAAAAAAATGTCAAATGTTTATGGTTGAAGTGCTCTTACTATTCAAGTTTCGATGAGCTCCATAAATGAAATACTTAACTTCTTACATGTAGGTCTTGACGTCCTGATGACCGTCAAAAAGCTCTCAGATTCCAATTTTTCGACCTCCGTGTTCATCAGATAGCTAGACGAAAAAAATAATACGACTGTACACAACTGATAGCTTTTCTGAGAACTTCGTACAACGAGAGAACAGCCAGCTGTAAGAAATGTCAAGTTGATGTCTAAAAAACAACACGATAAATTAACTTCTGTGGAAAATTAAATTGTGCTACAACTACTGAATTATGTTACATCGTTTGCAGGAATTATGCTAGATATTGTAAATAGCCAACTGGTCAGCCTCCCGCCAATTGGGATTTTTATGCCAAGTTCTGTTAATTTTACAATATTTGTTTCCTTCTTTCAGTGTCCACATTAGACTACGCAGTGTTAACGTCTGGCAAACTAATTTCAGCTTAAACAACTTGTTCCAGCAGAGTCTCGCCCCAAAAAAGCCGGTCTCTGCGGTAAAATCAGGTGCATTTTGAAAGCCAGCGGATGATCGAGCGTGGATCAGTGTGTTGTTTATCTTACCATGCTTCAGGCATGCCAATGTGCGTTGAAAATATGGACTGTTTCGATTACAAAACCTGCCCTTTTTACTTTTTCTCAAAAAATATAGCATAACGCTTCATGTGAAAATATTAACCTGGAAAATGTGTGTTTTTTTTTTTGGTTGAAACAATACAACTGTCTAATTTTCCTCAGTGGTCTACCAGTTTAACACACATTTATACTGCAGTTTCCCGTGAGTAAATCGAAAATGCTTTTCTCTCAAGAGTCGCAATAGGAGTGTCTTCCAGATTTCAGAAAAGGAAGACACATAAACATTAAAAAAAAAACGGCAATCGTTCTACTAACGTTTGCTAGCTTGCGTGGAGGGATAAATCGGGAAAGGGGGTATAATGGGTGGGGCAAAAAAAAACACGTAACGGAGAAGGGGGGAAAATTACTCTGTGCTCCCCTCCCCCTCCCATCCCCACTGGGCGCGTTACGTCGGATTACAGGGTAAGCCAGATTAAGTCCTTGAAGATTGAATAGTTTAGTATCAAGCTAATGGAAACGATATGATTAACTAATAGAGCCTTAGGTAAAACGCATACAAATGATTGAGACGGCCAGTAGATACTAAAAAGGAGTCAACTTTCCCGTATCATTCAAGTTGTCACACGTGTACCAACCTACAAATAAGCGTGACTTCGCAAAAAGTTGGTTCTTTCCCTTCCAAAAAGGCCAGTATCAAGCTCATGGTTTCAATCCAGTCATTATATCCATTACACGTATATTCATGCAGCCTGTACATTACATTAACAGTAAAGATGTAAGGCCCATAAAGTAAAGGAAATCCACTGCCCCCCTGTGATTTTGTTGTTACTCAAAACACCTGTTGAAATATAGGGCAGAGTTTGGACTGATTATATATCAGTAATTTCAAAGGCAATGTCAAAGAGAAAATACTTCAGTTCGCCTTGTCAGATATTTAGTAATATATTAGATCCCTGGTATAATTAAGCTTAAAGAAGGTTTCTGTTTGTTTCTGGGTATAATTAGAAAACCTTTTGAACACAAAAAGCTTGCCTGTCATCAATCTTCCCAAAATTAGAATACAGTGCAACTAGTAACCCCGCGCGTTGAAATCCTTTGCCATATGGCTCGAAGGTTCGATCATTGAAATGTTCAGTAA
>JAHPZR010048643.1:0-16843 GCA_019787425.1 Platygyra sinensis | reverse complement strand
AAGCACATGTACACGAGACGATTTTCCTTTTCGATCGTTCACGATTGCTCGTTTGTAGCTAGTGTTTTTGATTCTGGACCATGGGTGGCCTGTTTGGTCAGGATGGGAGATGAACTGCTTTTGTTGCATAACTGGGACAACAATTATTTATTCTGTTCACGGACTCGACTTTGAATCGCCTTGAAATTGAGATAAATTAACTGTGGGAACTGCCATATTTCATTGGCTACATTCTCATTACATTTGGTAACTTAAATAGTTCTAGTGGCCACAAATAGTTCAGTTTGTATCCAGCGAAGGTCAAAATTGAATCGATGGAAGAGTACTCTGAAGCCAAGACCTATAAGGTCTATAAGAGTAAGCCAGAACTAAGGAACAGCAAAATGGTGACTATTTTTATTCATTAGAGCGGAAATAATTATCGCCAGTCGCACGGAGTTTGTTTACAATAAACCCCGACAGGCGAGTGCAAATGTTACAGATGTTAACTGCTATGTGTGCTTCCAGCTTAGAATACTTGATGTAATACAAGTATTTCTTTTTAAAAGTGTTTAGCATGAATTTTAAAGTCATCAACTCGTTGACTATATTGAAAACCCTTAATTTTGTACCTCTACCAATTAAAGAATATATAAATATAAAATAATAATGATGATGATAATTTTTTTATGTAAAAAACTTTATTGAGTAATTTTTATTCAAACTTAAATCTTACATGTATCTAGTAAAAATTAAAAAGTACGAAATAAACACAGCTATTTGTTCTATTTGCTGTATATTTACAAATTGTGAAAAGGTTAAATTTTCATAAGTAGTAATAGCCAGCTATTACTATAAAAAATAGTGTTTATTTATATATTTATTTATTTATTTTTTATTAAATCTTTTGTTTAATGTATGCAAGGATTGTACATGCGCAGAAAATTTGAAGTTTCAGGTTCCGTTCACACTAAACCGAAGAAATTTAAGAACGCAGCTTTATTTCTACGGTTAGGCCTGCCGTCCACACTAATCCGTCACGAAAACGGAACTTTTCGACGAAAACGCTTTTCAAACTAGAGGATTTGAGAACGACGGTTTTTCGTTTTCGTGTGGACGAAAAACATTTTGGAAACGAAGGCTTTCGAAAACGATGACGTCACGAGAATTTCTGCAGATTACTTCATGGAAAGTGCACGCGTACATTATTTACGCACGAGTTGTTGACGTATCAGCAAACGAACGCGTGAGTTTCCCGATACAAAACCGAGTGCGTGATTACCGTAGAAAGCACTTTCCATGCTGTAATTTGTTTTTTTTAATACTTACTGAGATTTTCACCCTTCATTCCGCAGAAAAAAATGTCAAGTTATGTGTTTACTCCGTCTGAGTGCAAGAACTTTGTCGCTTCTTCAAAAACCTAGGGCAAATATTTTTCGTACAGAATGTTTACCTCCGCCGTCATCAGTGAACGCTTTAGCTGCATTGAATTTGTTTCACTTGCCTTGCTTTTTTGTAAGTCGTTTGCTTTGAGCGTCCAGACATTTCCTTGCTTGGTAAAACTCTTTGTCGATCGTCAATAATGCTTACGGCATATTTGCCTTCTGTAAAACTTTTCTTGCCTCTTTCTTCTGTTTGAGGAATTCGCTAAGCAAGCTAACCTTTACGTCTCGACGGGTTTTTGCTCCAGTCTTCTTGTCCTGCTGTTCCTGGATGAACCTTTAAATGGTTTATCTTTAAGCAATAGACCACACGCTACTATGGGTTATAGGCTGATAAACCACTTGGAGTGTTGGAAGAACACTCGAAGAATTTGTGTTCTACCAGCATCCCGCCTGGTTTATCAGCCTATATAATAATTCAGAAGACGCGCGATTTTTCCATGAGTTTACTGGTATAATAAACTATAGCCGATTGACCAATCAGAACGCGCGCATTTATTTGGTTATATGGAAAGCGATAACAAACTTGTTCGAACTTCTGTGAATGAAGATTGAAAATAAGCCAACAACAACGTGAACGCGTTGCGAACTGTCTGATTTATTTTGACAGCTGATTTCTGACTGGATGAAATGATTTTCCTGCCAGCTGAGCCTGCGAAAGATGCGGGAAACGAAGTTCCCTCCCGCTGAGTGGGGGACCTGGGTACTAGTCAGAATGTCAGTTTTACGCTCGGCGGCGTGATTCAGGTTATCTTTTCTTGCCGGACAGTGCAAACAGTTTTGTTCGTTTCATTGCGTGAAGAACAGCGTTTTATTTCGCTGTTATCGAGTTAAGCCACCTAAATCGAGGGTCACCCAACATCTTTTGGCCCTTTGGCCCATAAATTTAGTCCAGCGAGGGAGTCTCGAAAATGTTCGCGGAGCAAACGTTAACGTTAAAGGTCAGAGGTTCGCCGCGAGTTATTCAAAAGTTCCCGCCATAATTCTCCACCAGAGAAAGAACGCCGCTCGAGGTCGAAATCTTCCAGCCGCTCGAAGTCGAAGTCTTCTGGTCGCTCGGACTCACCGAACAACACACCATCGTGGGTAAAAAAAGAAAAGCTCCTTGAGGCGCACGAAAAGAGTGAGGAGCGTCTGCAATTCCTTGAGAAGGAAATGAAGTCACGGCCGTCTACGGAGCGATCCCGCGCAAAATCGCCACAACAGAATTAAGTATAAAAGAAACAAGATCAAGTATGAACTAAATGAGAAAGTGCTGGATAAATTGGGCGTGGCCGCCTCGACCAGCAAAGAAAAAGCCCGGAATGATGCCATGGAGGAAGGTAGGAAAATCCAGTCAAGGAACGACATAAACATTATGTTAGCTGAAAGGTACAGCTGGGAGGCTGTCGATTATGTTCAGAAGCCTTACGCTTGCGACTCCGATGATGAGAAGCTCATCAGGCGGGCAATCAAAGAGAGCAAAACTTCGAAGGCGGAAAGCAGAAAGCCTTTGAAACCTCGGGCACAACTAATTGGCCGTTCTCAGCAGTTCGACGCGTTCACCTCGAACCAGAATTACTCCAGCGCGAGACGGATAGTTATTTCCGCGTCGAGCCAAAATTGGATGCAAGCCAAAACGAAGGGTGTTTTCGTTGCGGAAGACTTGGGCATTTCGCGAAAAACTTCCGCGCACCTATCCCCTCAACCACAACGCGAAAAATGCACTAAGATAGCTTCTCAAACACGTTTCATTGGTGATGCTGACATTTATTCAAACTATGATTTAGACGCAAAGACCGAGTCTGAACTAGGTTTGATAGAATTGTACAATAGACTAGGAATGTCGGAACACGGCTTGAACTTTGATATCACCAGTGACGTTCCAGATTTAGTAGAAATACATGGCCTGACTGTGGCCGGTTGTCCAGCCGGGGACAGTCCCGAAGAAGGTCCTGTTTGTGTTAAAGGTCGGTTAAGGGATCGCCCCAGTTTTTGTCGCACAGCAAATTGAAGAACTGCTTTTGTCTGGTTGCATAAGAGAGGTTAACCTTTCAGAAACTGAGGTTGTTAATCCATTGTTACGAACAGTGTTAAGAAGAGGCTGATCCAGGACCTTAGATATGTTCACAAGTTTCTGAGCATTCCTAAGTTTAACTATGAAGATATTCGCACGGCAAGATACATTTTCATGTTAAGGGATTGGTTCTTCAAATTCGATTACAAATCAAGATAGCACCATGTGGACATTTTACTTCCCCACCAAAGATTCCTTGGTTTTAGTTGTACTCTAGCTGGTGAAAAGAAATGGTTTGTGTTTTCAGTCCTTCCCTTTGGCTTAACGTCCGCCCCGTACGTTTCTACAAAACTACAGAAGGCCTAAGTCGAACACTTGGGAGAGCAGGGTATCCCTATTTTTACCTATTTTATGATAGGGCAGCATACAGTAGAGTTAGAGAGGACATTGCAGCCAGTGGTTTTGTTGCTCATCCTGAAAAATGGAAACCAAGCCAAGTAGGAGAATTCCTCGGTTTTATCCTCAATCTGATAGAAGGCATCATCAAAGACTGAGGGATCGGGTCGATCTTGTAGTACGCCACAAATCTTTGTTAACAGCCCGTCATTTGCCAGGCCTGGTGGAGTCATTTGTTTCTATGGGGTTAGCACTTGGCCCAGTTAGCCGTTTATAGACAATGTATTACGATATTCTATCCTCTGAATTCTGGTCACAACACATTGTTCTGGAAGCAGAGTATCGAAGAATGTCACGGTCAGCCTATCTGGAAGACCAACCCCAGGATAGACGTCATTTCTTACTCATATGCGATTCAGGATGGCATGGTTACTGTGTGAATGTAGCAGGCAGCAATGTGGCAGGCAGCTGGTTTGGGGCTTAGAGGGAACTCAGGGGAACGAGGCTGGTGCTTTTGTCCATTGGGGAGAAGTTGGTAGGATAAACGGTACGACATAGGACTGACAACATGAAAGTGGAACGCATCCTGAGGGTAGGCAGTCCAAAGCCTAAACTCTATTTAGGGACCGTTCATTTTTTACGAGGTAGGGGGGCTGCCGGGATTTGCGGGGGGGGGGGGGGGGGTCACCAAAAAAATCGGCCTTAAAGGGGGTGCCATCTAACAAAATAAGGGAAAAGAGAGGGGGGTCACGTAAAATATTTTAGTAATACTTTAAGATGGGACATATTTTACTATTCTTAAAAAAAACAGTTTTACTATTCTTAAAAATAATGTATCCGATCCTTCTGTTTTTAATAACGTTTCCATGACTACAGACTGCAATTTTAAAGCTACGGAACTTAAGGTGATTCCCTAGTTTTGCATTGCGCATTCCCACTGCGCACGATTTTTGCGTCAGTAGCGCGCGAAAATGAGCGCGTGCACGTACACAACGAGGGAAATTTCCGTCAAGCTAAGCTCGATAACGAATCAGTAAAAAAAAGTGTACATATTATCCTCTTTAATTTAAAAAAAAAACAAAATTAAAAAAAATTCTATCAGACAGAGAAAAAGATATGGGTGAAAGCGTGCAAAAAAACCGTACTCTGGAATACAAATTATGACCGCGAAAACAAAGACTATACGAACGCTTTAATTTATGTCCACGTCGTTTTAAATGGCGTGATTTTTCCACAAATTTCATATGATATTGTTTCATATGCTCGACACCTTCTACCTGTCAGGTTTTTTCCCAGGTATTAGTTGAATAAACTATGCATCCACCTACCTCAAAATATAACTTGGACCGATGAATCGAGCATGGTGACCTATCATTTTTATTGTGTTTTTGTTTGAGAGCTTGGTAGAAAACATTCAGGGAAAGTTTAAAAAAAAAATCATTGGTATCTTTAATTTCTGCGGAATCACCTATGTTTTTTTTTTATATTTAATTTTTATCTCTGTTAATTGTTAGAACTTTGAATCTTTTTTTTCCTTAAAGCTTATCAAATACAACATAGTTAACATTGTAGTTGCTTGACCAGAATGACCAAAGCTACCTGCAAGCTGCTAAAGGCCTGTAAACTATCTTGAAAAAATAAAGTTACTGTTAAAACATTAATTCTCGCTGCTAATCTCCTTCAAGCTCTTCCTCGTCGCTTGTGCTGCTGTGGGAGTCACTTTCGTTTTTTCAGGCAGAGAATTCTCTTCAGGATACAGGAAGCAATACACATCTCTAATCTCTGGCTTGAGCTTGTGATTATTCTGCTTCCTGCCGCATTGCTGAAGTGGTTTGATTGCAACAGCTGTGCAGTATATGGCGCATCAAAGCACGACAAATCTTGTTTGTTATTAAGTTTTTCGTTTTATATCTTACGCATATCGATGTGGAAGATTTCAAAAAGAAGATGAGGGCAGAGGAGAGGGCAAAGGAAAGCCAGAAGGCGACGGAGGATTGGCTTGGAAAGATTTTTGCGAAGATCCGACAAAACTGAAAAAAACTCCGAGTGCCAGAGCTAAACAAATGCCTCAAACACCATAGACTAGACAAGCATCTGAAGAGCACCAAAAATGACAAGGTTAAGGTAATTACCAGACACTGACTTCACCAAATGAATCCTGAAGGAACTGATCTGCTACAAACAGACGAAGAAGAAGTTGAGAGGCCAGTCACAACACGTTCGGGAAGAGCCATAACCATAAGATCCGAAATTGATTTTTCCTTTTTTTATTTTGTCAACGAATTCAGAGCGAGCTGGTACATTTCTTTTTTGCTGACTTTATAGCATACAGTTAAAAGTGACAGATGCAACTGTACAGTATGTATAGCTGGTTTAATTGACAAGTTTTTTGGTTTTGGGAAGGAGGGGGGGTCACCGAAAACTTTTTTATTCTATTGAGGGGGGGTCATGAAAGAAAAATTAATGACCGAGGGGGGTCATGCAACTTTTTAATGACTGTTCAGAAAATCCCACCAGCCCCCCCCCTTCCCCCCACCTCGTAAAAAAAATGAACGGTCTAATCGAAGCCGTTGCTATTTACCGCACACTTTGCAGTTTGCAAACAGTACTAGGTTCATTTGGAACCTGAATGGATCCGTAGAGAGAGGCCGATCAGTTATCCAGGCTAGCCAGTAAAGACGACTACATGCTTAACCCGAATATTTTTCGCCTTCAGGTCACGGTGACCGCACACAATTGACCTTTTTTCACCTTTCGGACGCGCCAGGTTCCGCGTTTTTGTAGCCGTTGGCTGAGTCCATTTATTGAAGGAGTGGATACCTTCAAACTTGACTGGTCATGAGAGAACAGCTGGATTCCCCCTCCCCCCCCCCCCTTCCCCCTTGTTTGATACCGAAGGTACTAAAACACATAGAGTACGGTAGGGAAATAAGAACTCTTGTCATTATCCCGTTGTGGACGTCGGCATCATGGTGGTCTCTTATCAGTAAAGATGGCACCCGGCCAACCCAAAGAATATGACGGAATTGAGTGGAAATTCCACTTCGGAAGATATGTTTCGTCCGGCCATGTTAGGCTCCTCTGTTTTCAGCGGGTCTCTTTTACAAGTTCATCAGCACACACCGCTAGGCCGTTCTTGTAACATAAAGGGCGCTGGGTCCTGTGTAGGGGCCATTGAGAACCTGGGAACAGGCAATGTCCCACAGCCCTTGGCGTAAATGCGGTATGGCCTGTGAGTAGCCAATGTGCTAGGGCCCCATCAGTGGCCAATGTTTTCTGGGGCCTGTGAGTGGCCAATGGGTTAAAGCCTGTGAGAGGTCAATACTTCATGTCGTGCGAGTGGCCAGTGTATTCTCACTTGTCAGGAAACAATGAACTTTGGCACATACAATTTGTTACAGCATGTGAGAGTCAGGAGATCTCTTGTGCACTAGAGAACAGCTACAGGTAAATACCTGTAGGGCCAATTGCCAACCCGTGAGGGGCCGCAATCCTACCATATATGCTTGCATTGAGGAATATGTACACTATTGGTTAATCCATTTACAGGTTCCTACCCTGAAGGATCTGAAGACTAGTCACCATCCTGAGATGCGCACTCTTGCCCAGGCAATTCCCAACATCATAATCCAGGACAGAGCCCCAATTGCAAGTACTGTTAAGAAATATGCATCCGTCTCAGCGTGGCACAAACGGGCGGAAGCTAGAGACTTAAATGTCCTCCCCACATCCATTCCCGAGTTAGCATGCTACCTTGAACACCTGTTGCAGACAACCAAGTCACTAGCGTCCATCCAGGCAGCACAACTTTTGGGGTGACATGGGCCCATCAAAAGGCTTGCCTCCAATCGCGCTTACAACACACAATGGTGAAACAGCTCCTCGAAGCATACAAGCGCATCCTGGGTACTTGTCGTAATACGTCCCCAGGATGCGCTTGCATGCTTCGAGGCCTTGTTTCACCATTGTGTGCTGTAAGGGCGATGGAACATACATACATAGACTTTATTTAATCTCGGATTTACAGAGTAGCTGGACTTAGCTAACATCTCCGAGGAAAAGTAAAATATAAAAATACAGGCAGAAAATATAAAACTACAATAAATAGCTTGTACTTATATATATGTTAATTACCTAATAAACCAACAAATTACGCATAAAAATTATAGTTGCGGATAAGCCGCTCGAAGTCTTTGTATGAACTCACTGTTCTATAATTCTCAGGTAACGAGTTCCAGAGTTTAGAGGCAAGATAACAAAAATAATTTAAACCATAGGAAGTTGTACAGCGCTTGGGAAGAGATAGAATGTTACCGCCTCTTAGGGAATACGAAACAGAGCGTAAAGAAAACATTTCTTTCATATATGCGGGATAGCCGTTAAGGTGAAGACATTTAAAAATGTTAAGCACCATATTTTGCAGACGCCTATTTTCTAAAGTTGTTGTTCCTGCTCTACTGAGCAACTGTGTATAGTCCGAAACAGCGTCCTTAAAAATAAATCTCAGGATACGCTTATTAAGTGTCTCCAGTTTATCAGAATCTCGAGTGTTGCAGAAATGCCAGAGTGTTGAGCAGTAGTACAAATGCGGGAGTATAAATGCCTTGTACAAGCGTAGTAAAGTGTCACTGGAAACTAGTTTACCAAACCTCGTCATTACACTGTACTGACTGTTTATCTTGTTACAAATTGTAGCGAGATGCTCCTTGAAATTCATTTCAGTGTCAATGGTCACACCAAGCAGTTCCATGGAATTCTTGACTGGAAAAGAGAATGTGTACTTAGTTGCTCCCAGGACCATCGCTTGATGGTTCTCAGGATTCACAATCATGCCGTTATTGTTGTACCACGTGTTGGCAGTATTTAATTCACGTAAGAGACGTTTTTCCAGTTCCGCAGGGTCGATGTCGGAATCATACAGTTGCTCATCATCTGCATAGGCATTCAATTTCACAGATTTGATGTGGAAAAATAAGTCGTTGATGAAGACATTAAATAGCATCGGGCCAAGGACACTGCCTTGTGGCACGCCACGCTTAATCTCTTTCCACTTTGAATAAGTATCACCTATCTTGACACGCTGTGTCCTACCGGTTAAGTAATCCCATCTAAGAGCTTACAGCTAGTATCACTAAGGCCGTAAGCCTTCAGTTTAGCAAGTAGGAGCGAGTGCGGTATGGTATCGAAAGCTTTGGATAGGTCCATAGACACAACAGCTACAGTTTCCTTATTGTCGCGACAACGCTTCCAGTCCTCAGTTAGCCGTAACAGTGCTGTCTCACAACTGTAATTACGTCTGTAGGATGATATGAAATCAGACAAAATTTCTGTGAAGAAATCCTCTAGTTGAACAGAGAGTAGTTTTTGGAAGCAAGCCTCTTGATGGGCCCATGCCACCCCTAAAGCTGCTGCCCGGATGGACGCTAGTGACTTCTGGGGCAAAGGCCGCCAATCAGCATGCTCCAGTCATCACGGTCCTGGGCTAGTCGTTGCAGTTCTCCCCACGTGTAGCCGTTACTCCTCATGCCTGCCTCTAGGTCACAGCGCCACGAGTTTCTTGGTTGGCCCGTCTTCCTTTTCCCCTGAGGGTTCCAGGTGAGGGCTTGCCTTGTGATGTTAGATGCGGACTTCCGAAAGGTGTGGCCAATCCATTTCCAGCGTCTTTGAAAGATGTCAACTTCTATATGTTGCTGACTCGTTCGTTTCCACAGATCTTGGTCGCTGATGATGTTAGGCCAGCGTATCTTAAGAATTCTTCTGAGGCAGGTGTTAATGGAAGTCTGGATTCTTTTCATAGTGGCGACGGTGTTTCTCCACGTTTCTGCTCCATAGAGCAATACAGGCTTCACGAAGGTGTTGAAGATCCTGATTTTAGTGCTGGTGCCGAGGAGGTTTGATCTCCTGGCCGTGAGTTTCAAATAGTTTGTCTCATTGCCCTGGGTTTCACAGCGTTCCTTTGTTGGGATGACCTCAAGGACCTGAGACTCCTCAGTCTACACATGACAACTTACCATATGTCCATCACGTTAACCAAAAGGTAAAATTACCAATTCAGAGAGGGTCCTGTCATCTTGGTGGCTCGTACAGGCTCTCGTACATTCCCTGTATCCTTTACCGAAAGGTTTTTCTTTGTTGGTCAACAAAAGGAATCTGACAATCTTTTCAGGAAGATTTGTCATACCAGACATGGCTTCCCCTTTCGTCCGCAACAGTTGATTTACTCAAGGGTCACTGAGCTGTTCCGAAGAAGCAAGTTATTTGGCTCGACCCCAAGCAATATGACCTACACAGTCTCAGGCCGGGCGGAGCATCCTTTGCACCAGTTGCTGCCATCCCAGACAGGCTCCTGATGCGTCAGGCTGAGGGTTTCTTGAGCTTTCTATGGAGGCTACGTTGCTAGTCCTGCGATATATTAGTTGTTTTCTCTCCAGTCCTTTCGAGATTCTACACTTAGCTTGGCTTATACTTCAGGGCTTCAATGGGATTCGAACCCGTGACCTTAAATTGGAAAATTTACTGCGACGATCATTCTTCATTTTCGTCTACTACCGAAGTTCAAGTACGAATTATTTCATATATACTTCACAAAGTGCTGTTGCATTGTCGTGAAGTAAACAAATGGCATTCAAGTGTGTGAGAAACGCTTTTCCCACGTGTGGGAAAGTCGTTTCGCCATTGTGATTGGAGGAAGAAATTTCCTTATGAGTCGTTCATGCGATCGATCAGGAAATAGCCAATTGCATAAACGTGAGAGCACTGCGGCGAGTTTCTTATATTGAGTAGACTGAAAATCTAAACTTTAATGAATGAAAAGCTACCCAGCCAAGTTTAAGAGTTTTCAGCGGAAAATTGTCCAAATGGGAGCCTTGCAAAAGTTGCAAAATTCCATACACACCCTTATAATTTTGTGGCCTGTCTACCCAATCTATACAAACTCTCTATTTTGGGTGACATTTGAAGAGCTACCATTTAGCCATTTTTCTCCTCCAAATACTTATATTCGTGGTAAAGACTCTCAAATTTAGTTGATCTTTCAATTGAATATCTTAGTTTTTCCTCTCACGTTTCTGCAATAGGCTAGTTTCGAATTGTGCAGAAACAAAAGAACAGAGTCGAGGTTCAGGGGAATAATTAGCATTTTGTATTGTTCAAAACAAAGGAAAATGCAAATTATTCCCCTGAACCTCGACTCTGTTCTTTTGTTGCTGCACAATTTAGCCTATTGCCTATGTCAATAAGTGTGAAATAAATCACATTTTGACCACCTGACCCAGTGCGTCTCGCTCGCGCGTATAATCGCGCGTGATTCGCGTATGTGACCTGACCCCTGCGTGGGTACCGTCGCTTCTCGGCTACATCGCATACTCTTGCCGTTCCGTGCAACAACTTACAGGCTAGTTCTTGAAATGCTTTTCAGCTACTTAAATTTGATGAGGTAAGTAAGCCAAACGAAACGTTCTTAGCTTGTACCGTACCGTAACGACAGTTTTTCGGTCCTAAATTGCCGACCTTTATTACTGCCGACATTGCTGACCTTACACCATGCTTGCACTTAACGCTTCATGATAACTTAGGGTTAGGCTTATTACTAGAGGTTACTCTCACTTTACGAAAACATGACTGGAAGACCTTCAGGGTGTTGATTTTATTTGAGGAGATACTATTTAGACTACATTGTACATACTCGAGTTCTGTTGTTGACGCGCAGTTCGACGAACAGATTATTCCATTCGATGTGCAATCTCAAGTTAGTGATTCGTAATGGTATCGACCGTGGTTTGGAGCAATTACAGAATGCAGGGCCACTTCGGACCACCTGTTTTACTTGTGGCAAAATATTTGCGTTTCAAAATCTTTGTCTTTGCGTTTGAGGAGTCGGAGTTGGTTTCCTGTGCACAGTTATATGCAGAAAATTTCACATTCCTGTAAGGACATGTACAGTAAAATGGCCAACCCACTTGATTTTTGTAGGTGTATGTCACGGCGAGTAAACTGGTACCGTTGCTAAGACATGTGATAAATGTGAGCATGTGAGTAAGCCATTTGCACTGGATCTTTCTTCCTATTCAGTTGCTGTGGGCCTTGCAATTTTGTTCTCTCAGCATTGGATTTTGGCAAATTTTAATGTTTTGACTGTAGCATTTATTGAAACCCAAGGGAATTGTCCTTGTTTTGTTTACATGTTTACAAACAAGACTTTGAATCACCTTGGCTTTGGGATGTTAACTGTGGGAACAGCTGTTTTTGATTGCATTTTTTGATTACTTCCTTACCTGTAGTACCAGTTATACAATGTAGATAGCTAGCAAGACACTTGCCAATCTACACACCCAGCTACCTACCTGGCGCTTAATGGGACCAGGTAAGGGAGCTGCCTGCTCTTACCAGTACCTACATTGCTACCAAGAAATCTTAAACAAACTGCTTGCTTGTGCACTATTCCAGATCCAACCCTCTCTCCATTGCAGATCTTGCGCTTTTGGAAGAGCATTCTGTGAAAGAGAGAGATCAGGACTAACCTGTATATATCTGCTTTTGGACCAGCTTGCATTCTCTCTTTACTTGCATACCTACTATGTACCAATCTACACTAACCTAGACACCTACCTACCTTTCTGTCTACCTACACTGTACCTTCCTGACCTATCTTCCTACCTACCAGCTACCTGTTGGTTTTGAAAAGTGATGCTAAATCAGTTCTTGTTGCTAGAACTTGCTATACCGAAGATATTATCAAGTACTTGTCACTTTCAAACAAAGTCTTATTTACTTATTTAATCTGCCGCAGTTGACCAGCCCTCAGCTGCTATGTCCGTTAGGGAAATAGCCTTAACCACTAGGTTTTGTGTACGTGTTCTTTGATTAGGTAAAACCATGAGGTTTTCCTTGGTTTAGATCAGTTCTAGTGTAGACTTCACTGCGTCAACTTCTACTCGGCATTGGGCCATAGATTTCTCTCTACATCTATTCTATTAAGTCAAGTTTAGTGCGTGTGCAAACCAAAGTGAGTAACCTATTTTTTTGTTTTCAGTTAAGGATAGTTAAGTTTTCTGTTTGTTTTTTGCTTCAGTTTAGTGTAGTCCTTTACCGCACTATAAGTCAGTCAGTCGTCTTTATATACGACTTTTAGTACACCTTTATCGCTGGGTTAAGCCTCTATCTTTGACATTTCTTTTCGTCACTAGTTATGTCCAAGTCTAGTCTCGTATAGCGTTACTCCTTTCTTAGAGTTTTGTACTAGTTTATCGCAGTATTACATTTCTGAGATGCTACAAATTTATAGCAAATTGGTTAGTTTCGTCATATATATTGCTTTATCTTCTGTGCCAAGATGCACTAGTTAAGTTAGCTTCTATTTTCGTTATTGTATTTCAGTTTGAACTGGCATACGGCATACCGCCTACGGCATGTACGGTTAAGTACACCATATGATTTACGGCTAAGCTTACAGCACGTGGTTTAATTCTATCTTCGTCTTGGCACGCGACTTATCTATGGAACTTTGATCTCTATCAATAAACACTGTTGTGAATCGTAGTCGAGAATTCTTGCTGAGTTCGTTTTAACGCTACGTACTGTTCAACCCATGTTATTCATTTGGATCTTTGATTTACGATATTCTGTCCTTGTGAATGACACTACCAACTCACCTCTCTCACTACCAGCAACTACATAATTGTCTATTCAGCATTGAGAGTCCCTCAAGTTGTCAACCTTATACCAGAGTGTGCTGCAGGAACCAAATGTGGCTGAGACCAAAGTTCCAGCTGAAGGACACACAGCTGCCAAACCTGAGATTCCACTCAGGAGATTGCAGAGGCAAAGCCTGACACCAAGTTATCTCAAGGATTAACTATACCTGACTCTAAAAGACACTGACAGTAATGACTGAAGATGTCAGAGACACCGTTGAACACAAGTCTCACTGAATGAGACTGTTTATTTGCTTTAATGTTTTCTTGGCACTATGTAGGTACTGGTAAGAGCAGGCAGCTCCCTTACCTGGTCCCATTAAGCGCCAGGTAGGTAGCTGGGTGTGTAGATTGGCAAGTGTCTTGCTAGCTATCTACATTGTATAACTGGTACTACAGGTAAGGAAGTAATCAAAAAATGCAATCAAAAACAGCTGTTCCCACAGTTAACATCCCAAAGCCAAGGTGATTCAAAGTCTTGTTTGTAAACATGTAAACAAAACAAGGACAATTCCCTTGGGTTTCAATAAATGCTACAGTCAAAACATTAAAATTTGCCAAAATCCAATGCTGAGAGAACAAAATTGCAAGGCCCACAGCAACTGAATAGGAAGAAAGATCCAGTGCAAATGGCTTACTCACATGCTCACATTTATCACATGTCTTAGCAACGGTACCAGTTTACTCGCCGTGACATACACCTACAAAAATCAAGTGGGTTGGCCATTTTACTGTACATGTCCTTACAGGAATGTGAAATTTTCTGCATATAACTGTGCACAGGAAACCAACTCCGACTCCTCAAACGCAAAGACAAAGATTTTGAAACGCAAATATTTTGCCACAAGTAAAACAGGTGGTCCGAAGTGGCCCTGCATTCTGTAATTGCTCCAAACCACGGTCGATACCATTACGAATCACTAACTTGAGATTGCACATCGAATGGAATAATCTGTTCGTCGAACTGCGCGTCAACAACAGAACTCGAGTATGTACAATGTAGTCTAAATAGTATCTCCTCAAATAAAATCAACACCCTGAAGGTCTTCCAGTCATGTTTTCGTAAAGTGAGAGTAACCTCTAGTAATAAGCCTAACCCTAAGTTATCATGAAGCGTTAAGTGCAAGCATGGTGTAAGGTCAGCAATGTCGGCAGTAATAAAGGTCGGCAATTTAGGACCGAAAAACTGTCGTTACGGTACGGTACAAGCTAAGAACGTTTCGTTTGGCTTACTTACCTCATCAAATTTAAGTAGCTGAAAAGCATTTCAAGAACTAGCCTGTAAGTTGTTGCACGGAACGGCAAGAGTATGCGATGTAGCCGAGAAGCGACGGTACCCACGCAGGGGTCAGGTCACATACGCGAATCACGCGCGATTATACGCGCGAGCGAGACGCACTGGGTCAGGTGGTCAAAATGTGATTTATTTCACACTTATTGACATAGGCAATAGGCTAAATTGTGCAGCAACAAAAGAACAGAGTCGAGGTTCAGGGGAATAATTTGCATTTTCCTTTGTTTTGAACAATACAAAATGCTAATTATTCCCCTGAACCTCGACTCTGTTCTTTTGTTTCTGCACAATTCGAAACTAGCCTATTGCAGAAACGTGAGAGGAAAAACTAAGATATTCAATTGAAAGATCAACTAAATTTGAGAGTCTTTACCACGAATATAAGTATTTGGAGGAGAAAAATGGCTAAATGGTAGCTCTTCAAATGTCACCCAAAATAGAGAGTTTGTATAGATTGGGTAGACAGGCCACAAAATTATAAGGGTGTGTATGGAATTTTGCAACTTTTGCAAGGCTCCCATTTGGACAATTTTCCGCTGAAAACTCTTAAACTTGGCTGGGTAGCTTTTCATTCATTAAAGTTTAGATTTTCAGTCTACTCAATATAAGAAACTCGCCGCAGTGCTCTCACGTTTATGCAATTGGCTATTTCCTGATCGATCGCATGAACGACTCATAAGGAAATTTCTTCCTCCAATCACAATGGCGAAACGACTTTCCCACACGTGGGAAAAGCGTTTCTCACACACTTGAATGCCATTTGTTTACTTCACGACAATGCAACAGCACTTTGTGAAGTATATATGAAATAATTCGTACTTGAACTTCGGTAGTAGACGAAAATGAAGAATGATCGTCGCAGTAAATTTTCCAATTTAAGGTCACGGGTTCGAATCCCATTGAAGCCCTGAAGTATAAGCCAAGCTAAGTGTAGAATCTCGAAAGGACTGGAGAGAAAACAACTAATATATCGCAGGACTAGCAACGTAGCCTCCATAGAAAGCTCAAGAAACCCTCAGCCTGACGCATCAGGAGCCTGTCTGGGATGGCAGCAACTGGTGCAAAGGATGCTCCGCCCGGCCTGAGACTGTGTAGGTCATATTGCTTGGGGTCGAGCCAAATAACTTGCTTCTTCGGAACAGCTCAGTGACCCTTGAGTAAATCAACTGTTGCGGACGAAAGGGGAAGCCATGTCTGGTATGACAAATCTTCCTGAAAAGATTGTCAGATTCCTTTTGTTGACCAACAAAGAAAAACCTTTCGGTAAAGGATACAGGGAATGTACGAGAGCCTGTACGAGCCACCAAGATGACAGGACCCTCTCTGAATTGGTAATTTTACCTTTTGGTTAACGTGATGGACATATGGTAAGTTGTCATGTGTAGACTGAGGAGTCTCAGGTCCTTGAGGTCATCCCAACAAAGGAACGCTGTGAAACCCAGGGCAATGAGACAAACTATTTGAAACTCACGGCCAGGAGATCAAACCTCCTCGGCACCAGCACTAAAATCAGGATCTTCAACACCTTCGTGAAGCCTGTATTGCTCTATGGAGCAGAAACGTGGAGAAACACCGTCGCCACTATGAAAAGAATCCAGACTTCCATTAACACCTGCCTCAGAAGAATTCTTAAGATACGCTGGCCTAACATCATCAGCGACCAAGATCTGTGGAAACGAACGAGTCAGCAACATATAGAAGTTGACATCTTTCAAAGACGCTGGAAATGGATTGGCCACACCTTTCGGAAGTCCGCATCTAACATCACAAGGCAAGCCCTCACCTGGAACCCTCAGGGGAAAAGGAAGACGGGCCAACCAAGAAACTCGTGGCGCTGTGACCTAGAGGCAGGCATGAGGAGTAACGGCTACACGTGGGGAGAACTGCAACGACTAGCCCAGGACCGTGATGACTGGAGCATGCTGATTGGCGGCCTTTGCCCCAGAAGTCACTAGCGTCCATCCGGGCAGCAGCTTTAGGGGTGGCATGGGCCCATCAAGAGGCTTGCTTCCAAAAACTACTCTCTGTTCAACTAGAGGATTTC
>JAHPZR010048637.1:7500-11820 GCA_019787425.1 Platygyra sinensis | reverse complement strand
TAGGGAACTATTTAGACAGTAGTTACAAAACAGGGTTTTGAGTTAAGGGTCACTCACCCCACCCAATTTTTCTGGGAGTACGTACTTGACTTTTCCTGTTGGTCAATTAATGATGAAATTGGATCTTTGATTTTCCAACCACTATTGGAAAATAATTATGTTCTCAGCAATTGTAATTTATGTGGAAAGGTTTTGTGGGTATGGCTAACAGTTGCTTGATTGATCAGCTAAAGTTATTTGTTTTTTTTTTCCTGAAACACTAGTACTGTTATTAAACCTCAACTGAGGAACACCAAACTACACTGTATGCTGATCATGCATAATGCTGATCGGCATTGTTGCATGTGCTTTTACGTTTGTGGGACAAACTTAGTCGAAACAGCCACATAATTATATGCGTCTTTTTGCTTTGATCTTCTGATCTTGTCCACACTGGCTGTGCCAATTATAACAATAATGCATGCTCGATCAGTTGTTTGACTGTTGATTAAAATGCTGCTATTGTAGTTAATTGATTGATGATACAATTTCACAATTTATATATATTAAATGCTTTAAAATAACACTCTGCATGGGAAATTCTTTTTAGTACTTAAAATATGAGTAAACAAGAATGTAGTATACTTTGAGTATACTTTTAAACAATTAGAAAAGTGTACTTAATCTGTACTTAAAGTATACCATCCTGAGTCATGAGAGATAACATTGATGGTGATAATGTGGCGGTGCTGGTGGAAGTGCTGGTGCTGCTGCTGCTGCTGGGTGTTTGCACTGTACTGCATTTAGTGCAGTTTATGTAGCTGAAGAAACGCTACTAAAAGCTTTACCTTACAGTTAAGTATTAACAATATATTAACTAATTAATTAAGTGCAATTAAATTTTAATCTGTACTTTCATCTTTTTATAGATACGAAGAGAAAAACAGATAGAAGTTTTGCCTTGAATTTTTTCCTCGTAGCTCTGATTATAAGCCTTGTGATGCGGCTTACTATTCTAGTGTTATCAATGATTTTTGGAAGGTCCTGTAAAGTTTTCTCCCCCGGAGAGCCATAATAAAACTTCAAACCTTATGATTAGTTTTAGAGCTGTCTTATTCACAGACTCTTAATATGAGCAGAGGTTTTCTTTATACAAGAAACTAAAATAAAAATGGCTTTGCGAACCTGAAATGTTTCCGGGACCTTCAAAAAACGGACTGGTAAGGGTTATATTTTTGTCATGTAGTGTGAGGTCTGCAGTGATCAGTTTTCACGCGACTTCTGTAAAACAAATACACTTTCCTTCTGAATCCTGGGAAAGAACTTATTTTGTATCAATGTGCAAGATATGTTTCAAGTTGAAATCCTTTATAAGATATTGTTTAGTGGACAGCTGCTATTTTTCATAACTTGTGATTTTTGGAAACTTGAGGATTCTCATCCATGTTAAATTTCGTATTGTATTTTTTTACATTTTCTTAGACATTACCTACACTTTGTTTAATTGTCGTTTTCATTTTGTGCCCAGGCATAAAAAAAAAACAGAAAACAATTGCTGAGCAATTGGGGCATGTCACAAATCTATAGATTATATTTTGTTTTGGACTTCGGTTTGTACAGTGATATCCCCTTATTTATTACGGTTGGAAAAAAACTCTTTATCGCCAGAAGTTATAATAAAAAAAAGAAATAAGACATGAGTATTTTGTTTCTTCAGATATGAATAACAGTTATATTATTTAATTGCAGTTAAGTTATTTTAATTGAATATGAAACAAGCACCCATGATCAACCTTCAGTTATGTATATATTTATGGCCTTTAATTTGAGCGTGGTCTATATTTATATATACTTAAAGCATTTCTGCTTTTTCATAGACTATGCCTTTAAAGCCTCAGTTACTGAGAAAATTCACAATAAATATGCATTGTAATTTTAGTTTAAAAATTTCGTAAAATAGAAACTATTTTAAATATCATGCAATTTAATAAACATGCAGTCTGCTTTTGTTCTATCTTAATTTCAAGCCGTGAATTTTAATATTAGCTCTCTATTTTGAGTTTTGGAAATTTCGTAGTGGTGATTAGAACTCGCTATCTTAACAAGTTAAAGTACTATTGTTTGGTAAAAGTTGCATCGCCCCATCCACTTGACAGGGGCGGATCCAGGATTTTTCTTAGGAGGGGGTGGACCTCTAAGGAATGACGTCACTGACCGGTGAGGTAAACAAATTTTTAAAGCGAATACGAAGAAGAAGACTTCATCTCAGGGGGGGAGGGGGTACACCCCTTACACCCTTCCCCTAGATCCGCCCCTGCTTGACGTGTAAAGAATGTTATATAAGCAGGAGAATTTGAAAAACTTTTTCATTACAACCTCGAATTTTGTCCTCGATGTTACCAAATGCAGAATAAACTACTGTTGGACCCAGTTACGTCTCTTCCTTGACGTCTGTAGAGAAGACCATTCAACTAGATCATCCTGTACCAGCATATCGTGACGAATTCCCTTTCACGCAGGCAAAGCAGTGCTCTCCAGAGTTAAATTCCCCCATTTACCATCTAAATGTCAGAAATTTACCAGTGTTTACCGAAATAACCTATCGTCCCAGTGGTTTGCAGGAAAAGCTTATCGTCACACTTTGTAAAAACAGGTTTTATAATAACACCGAGGTTATATTCGCGAAATTTTACGATTGTTTTAAGTACAAACCAGACAAAAAATGAAAAAAATGCAAATTTTTGTGGGCAAAACTTTTAAATACAGTACAATTGAATGCATGTTTTAAACTAAACAGTAAAATTTCTTCCTTTCTCTAAACGGCAAAACTAGACAAAGAGCAACAAAAGCAGCACTAGCCATTTGTTTAATGCCTGCAGGCTGGCTCGAAAATTGTTAACACTATCGAGACAAATTCATTTTTAAAAAAAAAATCTAATTATCTAATAAAATCCAATAATCTAAGAATATTCACGGGAATATATTCAGCCTAAAATATGTAGAAAAATGAGAGCATTCAACCTCGGCCGGAAACGAATATATTCTTACAGAAGAGGAGTGTGCTATTGTACTGTCTGTCCCATGATTATAAATAAGCAATCTGATTACTTCCCTATGCGATTCAAAATCAGACTAGCGACACCCCCTGCCCCTCCCCTACCACAGTTACCAGTCAAACCATTTTAATTACTTACGACCGATAGTTCAACGCGTAGCCATTTTGCCAGTTTATTAGACTTCGAAGAAAACTTTTCCGGTAGGTCTGGCCGGCCAACCGTCCCGTTCCGTATAAAAGGAAATACTGGTGTCCTTTTTTGTGAAGGTTATCGGCTAATTTCTCCATCTGTTTGCTCCAACTATAGTAGTCAGCCACACCTGTTTTTTCCATTTATGAGAGAGATTTTGGCAATTATAATTTATTCGGAGCATGTCGAAACGAACGAAATTTCTATGCATTATCAGTGACACCAATAACATCGAAAATGCCATCAAATGAATGACGCAAAGAGGGGGTGGAGCAAAATGGCACAATTAAACCGAGGGGTGGTTGGGTCTTGGGTTGGGCGCGGGGGGGGGGGGGGGGCGTCAAAGTCGGGCCGGCTAGGGACATGGCCCAGGCACGGCCTATCTGCTGGTGGTTTGCTGGCAACCAGCTGTCAAAAGAAATGGGCAGGGGAGGGTGTTTTTTACTCAGACACCTCCACTTAGCTAAACTTCGAGTTTTCAGTACAAAATAACCTTGAGATTGATTGCGTGTTGCCACTTGCTCACGTTGTGGAACCTTTGTTTGAGGGTTCTGTGTTGCCATGGCATCCTGCTGGATAAGGCCATGTGATATGCATACGTACCCGTGAGCCGGCGAGGTGGGCGGGGTAGGGGGTGGTCACAACACGGGCATGTTTTTGCGATTATGGTTAGATATATGCTACAATTAAAAGATATAACAAAAGCAGACTGCATGTTTATTAAATTGCATGATATTTAAAATAGTTTCTATTTTACGAAATTTTTAAACTAAAATTACAATGCATATTTATTGTGAATTTTCTCAGTAACTGAGGCTTTAAAGGCATAGTCTATGAAAAAGCAGAAATGCTTTAAGTATATATAAATATAGACCACGCTCAAATTAAAGGCCATAAATATATACATAACTGAAGGTTGATCATGGGTGCTTGTTTCATATTCAATTAAAATAACTTAACTGCAATTAAATAATATAACTGTTATTCATATCTGAAGAAACAAAATACTCATGTCTTATTTCTTTTTTTTATTATAACTTCTGGCGATAAAGAGTTTTTTTCCAACCGTAATAAATAAGGGGATATCACTGTACAA
>JAHPZR010048637.1:0-2500 GCA_019787425.1 Platygyra sinensis | reverse complement strand
CCACGCTTAAATAGAGAGAAGTCAGCTAGCTTAACGGGACCTTTATAGCCTTTAAATTTAAACACAGTCGAACCTGTATTTACACTAAAAATTGACCGCTTACTGCGGGGCCGTTAAAAAAGGTTCGACCATATAAACGAACAATTCAGCTAAAACATGCAATCGGTGTTAGAGGTTAACACTAACGTGTTACTCGTGTGTTGATGACTCGAAGTGCGGGCGCTATCGATCTGGAATCATGAAATCTAGCCAGCGCCGTAGCTAGTATTAAACAGGCCAACCGAGGCACTTGCCTCGGTCATTTCTTTGGCTTTTGTTGTTTATAGTACCTAATACCTAGGAAGAGAATTCAACCATGGACTGATTGCCTCAGTCATAAGTTATTCATAGACATTGCCTCAGTCAAAATTTTTTTCTGGCTACGGCCCTGCTAGCGCCAGTAAGTAAGCCAAAACTCCGAGCAAAAGAGATCACGTTTGCTAACCGAAGACAAGGTGCAAATACAAAGCAAACAAAGCAGGCAAAAGCGGTAATGTTGGAGATCACCAGTTCACCCAACACTAGTCTCGTCTCAATATCCTTTATTCGTCACAATGGTCACAAAAAGTCTCAACCGTCACCGAACACGTTGTTGTCTATTGTAAGTATATTCTATGTTCACGTGATCAACTTGTCGCTCAAGCTTAGTTACATTTTAAAATCTGTTTGGTTTTTTATTACTTTGCGGTCCTTGTCACGATATGAATTTCCTTTATTGTCAGGCACCTATGAGTAACGCAGCTATGAATCTCTAACAGTAACAAAGGTAGCAAGCTAATTATGCGCGAACCGTGAGACAAAGAAGCTAACTAAACAACAGTGTGCGTACGACGCGGAATGACAGCGTGCACAATGTGTCACGCTACGTGACTAAACAACAATGCGAAATACGGCGTAGTCCTAATTTCCAAACGTTCCTCATTATATCATACTCACAAGCGCCAAAACATCCGAATTTCGCCTCGCTACACGTGCACATGAAGTGAAATTAATGTTCATGGGGAAACGATGATTTTTTGTGACAATTAATTTTAGCATTGTAAAGAGGTGTGGATACATTCACTCAATAAGTTCAGTTTTCCTATTCATAACTGTTTCAGTTCGTTGCTCCAAGGAGTTGCTACTCAGACACTTACCTTTAGAGATGAAAATCAACGCTATAAGAACCGAAAATAACGCTGAAATCATCTTTGAACTCCACTTCTCGCAGGCAAAACAGCACACACTCGGTTTATGTAACTCAGTGGCTGTACTGAAATCCTGCTGACTCGTTCAAAAGTATTGTCCAATAAAAACTTAGAGTTCCGTGCATGTGACTGTTATAGAACTGTTTAACATTTGATCGGGGGTTGATCGGGGGAGGACCGGGGGAGGAGGATAGTGACGCGAAATTTTTTCATCCTTTCATGTAATACGGTTTTCTTTCCCTCGGGACTTGATCGACTTTTTAGCGGGCTCAAGTTGCACATTATGACTTATCCCAATGATTTTCCTAATATCCAGCGTCATTTTTATCCAAAACTCTTCCGTGGAAGCTGTCATGCCTGAGTATTTGTCGGTAAATCGAGCGGTTAGCCGTAATGCATGACGCAATCAAGAATTACTTTTCACGTAGGGCAGCTAAGGAGAATTCTAAAACTCGAAGTTGCACAAGGCGAGAACAATCCACGTCCACTGATATGAGTATCATTGTACGGGCTGTTTGAAACACGGGCGTCCCAAACTCATGATTCGAGGAATTGATCAAATATTTTAAAATGATTTATATATGCGTATCGAGTGAGACGTGGCTGCAAACGTGCGCAATGTTGTGTTACACTATATTTGGGCGCTCTACCTACAAGGGATAGCCTCGCCGCTCCCGCGCGTGAGTCTCACAGGCTTTGCAAGAGATTATGAGTAAAATCGCGCGAGGAAATTAAATGTTGATTATTCTGAATATCACAAAAACCTTATCCAATAATTGCTTATAGTAATAATAATAATAATAATAATAATAATAATTTTTTTTTTAATAAAATAAGAACTTTATTCATAGATTAAAAAAAAGAGACTATTTACAGATTCAAGAATATGAAATATTAAAATATTTTATTATTCAAATTTCATACACTGTACGAATTCCGATCTTCTGATTGGTTGATTTGTGCCACGTGACACTGGGTTATGACGAAACAACCGCCTTGACGTCATTATCGTGGTGTAATAGCCGTGGTGTAAATTCTATACCCCACTGTCATTACACCATGGCTTGGGCTGACTCAAAGTTTGACGATTTTTGTTTGCAGTGTATTCAATTTGAATAATAAAAATGTTAACACACTCACTGCTCGTGAATTATCGGGATTTACCTGCACTCGTTCACTAACAATGAACTCGAAATTTTCAATACCGCACTCGGCGGCCTCGTGCGGTGTTGAAATTTCTCGTTCATTGTTAGTGAACTCATGCAGGTAAACTC
>JAHPZR010048636.1:0-11410 GCA_019787425.1 Platygyra sinensis | reverse complement strand
TAAATGATATCCTGGCAGTTTTCGCCTCGACTTTCGGGGATATTCATGAAACGCAAGTTTTCTCGTCTCGTATAGTTCTCAAGAGCGACGAGGTTCTCCTGGGCTTCTTTCAAAGCGGGCTTAAGCTTCTCGTTCTCGGCTTGGAGCTTTTTCAGATCAGCTTTTAGGCCTTGAATTTCCGCAGACTGCTCGTCCATCATTTTTTGGTGAGAGCTTTTTGAATCTTTGAGAGCTTTGGACTCTTGCTGTAGGTCCTCGATGCTTGCCCACGCGTGATTCACAGATTTCTCTAGCTCATTCAGTGTTGACTTGACGACATTGATTTCAGGTTTAAATTCACACGTAAGTTCTGAGATCTGTGTGTGTAGATTGGAGAAATTGTCTTCCATACGAGATTCTATGGTGATTAATTTGTCGAGGAGTATTTCCATAGAGATGAGCGAGTCGGTCTCCTGGTTTCCTTCCATTTCCTCGCTCTTCTGTTTGTTTCGTTTCGGAATTGGCCTGTCGGCGGAGCTTGAACTTGACGAACGTTCCGAGCGTTTTAACATGAGAACAGGCAGCAAGCAACAATTGTTTCAATTACCGGTTGTGTTGATCTTAAAAAGACATTTTTGGTTGTATTTGAGCGAACTTAAAAGGCCAGGTATGATTCTTCTCAACTAAGAAATCACAGAGCGCAAAGAACACGTCCGCCCGCCATGATTCCTTCCCAGACGAGGTATACAAAGAATGTAATACCACAAGTTCCGTATCCAATCAGTTTAAACTGTTTCTGAACGAGACCAAGACGACTGGTAACAGTTGCAGTACCAAGATAATTGCCGGTTTTTACATTACGTCACTAAAATTCAAACTACAAAACTGTTGATCCTCTTGAGATTTTACTTTCACGATGTATAAGAGCAGCTAGAAACTAATACTCATACAAACATTTTTATCACAATGGGTTCTTGGTTTTGTGATAGACTACGCTTGAATTTGTAATCTTTTGCGTGACGAGGCATTTACATGACGACCGAGAAGGCTGTTATTTTGGTTAAAAAAGTGACTTTTTTCGGAGAATTTTGCCGATCTGAACAGTTTATGCATTTAAAAAAAAGTATTACATTAATGATTTTGAGTTCCTCAAGGAATAAATTCATCAGTTATGTAGCAAAACTCAGTGACAGACGGTTTTGTTGGTTTCCGGCTATACTAGAGTCCATACGGATGGGCTCCAGCATGGCGTTTCCACACAAATCTCAATAAATTTGGGTAAAACATTTCTCTGCATATCTTGCTGAAAAAAAATTACTGTAACCCGAATCTTGGCGAGAGGCTTTGTTTATTTACCTTCTTTCTTCTCCCAAATTCTGGAATTTATCTTTAGAACGGTTTTGATTTTTATTTCAATTAACCTTATGTGAAGTAAGTAACTGTTAATTATTTTTCTTAGATTTAACAGACTGAAATTTGCTGCACCGCCACCAGCCAAAAAAATTCTTGTTGGGCTTGCGCGTGCGATAAAATCGAGGCGAGAACCAAGGATTGTTTGGGTCGGTCGTTAAGAATAAATGTATAGAAGGTTAAATATAAACGCTATCAATTATAATTTTGACACTATCCCATGGGTGATAAATTTGCATTTTTCTCATGGCCCTACCATGGGCACTTTGTATGCTTCAGCTGCTGCACAGTGAGTTGATTTGTCACCTTCTAAAAGCAAACTGTCAAATGCCCGGGGCGAGGGGTGGGGGAGCGGTTTGAGCCTTTTTGGATTGGACAGAGCCCAAAGTACGTTCTGCATTTTTTATTTAAATAGTGCCGAAAACGTTAGACTACGTGAATGATATTTCGAGACAGCAACATGACAAGAACTGAGAACAGCTGACTCGTCAGCACTGTGTAGCGAAAATATGGCACACCAGCCCAGGAACCAACACAGAAAAAAATGCAAAATGACTCGTTCACTATATCAAGTTCCGTGCTTTGAACTAACTTGCTCTATCCGTTCTTGTCATGTTGGTGTCTGGAAACGTCTACCACGTGGTATCAGCCTTGCATCCTATTGTTTGTCTTCACTGAAACACGTTTTTAGCTGATCAGATCTATTGTAGATTCTACGTTTGGAGCGTGCACGGAGGCGGTCCTTTGCAATTTCTGATTTCTACAACGTTACTCACAAGCCTCCCCTTCGTGACTATCTTTAGCTAAACTAGTATACCTTAATGGTAATAATGCTGCCGAAGAGGAAAACAATATTAACTATGCTAACGGTTACCCTATGAACTGAACAGTGAAGAACTGATTTGCACAAGACATACTTGAATCGTTATGATAGGAAATCAATTGAAATTGTCATTGGGTTGGACGCTTTGAGGGATTGAATAGATGTTGCGTGCAAGTGCCCTTTTCTTCACCAGAATTTTTTCCCGGCTATTTCAGCTTTCATAAATATTTGATATTACGCCTTGTTCCCCCCCCCCCCCCCCCCACCCCCGCTACCCAGAAAAAAAGAGAAAAATAATATAAATACTAAACCCATTTAGCTGAACTTCATGCTGTTCGTTCGTTACGTAAAGGAGGGGGATATTAGAGTAACCTGTGTTTACCTGTTCCCTTCACAAAATGAACGATGACTAAGCGTCAACATTGAGCAACAGACATTCTGAAAAAACTGTTTTAATAATAAAATTATATTAAAAATAACATTTTGGTAACTACTATATACTCTGTCACATCAACATTGTGATGTTGAAAATCAGATGCCTCTTGAACAGGAACTTTAAATGTTGTAAAATCAACCTTTAACTACTATTATGAATGTGGCATTACACTGACATTATAATGACCCTATAATTTTTTTAACGGGGCCCAGCACGGGCTGGGGCACCGGTCTTAAAATGCAGACGGTTCGTTTTTTCAACGTTACATTGTTAGGGATATATCGCTGACTTGAGATATATCGCGGGCTCGTTACTTTTGGGAGTGCTCGCTGGCTCACAGAAATCTTATCCGCCATTTTGAAAAGCACGAGGACAGTCAAGAGAAAGATTATAGCTTTTTGGGGAACGACACCAACCGTTACGATGCATTAGTTTATAAGCGAAAATTTAGGTGTGAATATTTGGAGAGACAAATTTACGAGAGATCCCTTAAGAGTGAACCTTCCATCGTGAAACCTGGTGAAACTTATCGAGAATAAAAGCGAACACTTATCAATGCTAACTTTATATCATCTTAAAAAATGTGCTACAAGGCGACCTAGATGTGCTCGTGTAGAAATTTTTCTTCAAAAATATTTCAACGATTAAGATACCGAAGTCTTCAAAGCTCCATCGCTATGTTAAAACTTTATCATGCACGAAATAAGTTAACCTGAATTTCAGCCGCCTCCTCCTCTCGCTAAGTCTCGGGAGAGAGACGTCGTCTCTCTCCCGAGAGGGGGAGAGGGGGAGGCGGCTGAAATTAAGGCTCGATATAAATGTAATAACAAACGCGATCCAAAGATTATTAACTTAATTAAAATGGCTTTACCCAAGAAAGCTTATTAAATAGTAATGCCAGAGTTGCCCAACCGTCAAGTAAAGGTAACTGAAGGCAAACTAGGGTGAATATAAGCAGTTTCGCTTTTGGTGAGTGGCTTTTACTTCCATCTGGCATCCGTCGTGCTGTCGCCGTGACAACAATGATGCCGCTGGGTCTGTTTTTCTTAAAAATGTAATTCTGATATGTTGTCTTAAACAAGAATCATCGACTCCCAACAATTTAATGAAAAGAGTTAAGGAATTATGGGAGCCATGCGTGTTCCGAGCAAGACCATCTGTCTCACCTCAAGGGCGACAAACTTGAATATTTAATTTTTCACAGAAAGTTACTGGCGTTAAGAGAGTAGACATGGCAACAACAATGAAGCTGTCAATCTGTTTCTCTCGAATTGTTATATACATTTCTGCTGCAACGTTAGGAAAACACTGCTGCAATATTCTGGAGATATTCTCGATTCAGTGTTTCACTTTCCTTATTTGCATAATACAGAAAAAGGAAATATTGCTAAAAAGATATTTCAAAATGAAAATCACCATTCTTCTGTACTTAAGGTAAATTTAAGGTGGCTCTGAACCCCCTTCACCGAACGTTTTTAAACTTTGCAAAAAGTTGCATCTAGGTTTCTCTGGCCTTCGAACCCACGACGACACCAAAAGATAGAAACATGCAACCAGACGTTTCTCAGGAGGGACAGAGGCTTGGTAAGTGAGAAAACTTCACTTGTTTTGAGTTTCACAATGTCTTCTTTATCGATTGGTGGCTTATGGATGGTGTTTTGCATGCCTTCTTTCTTCAGTTCTTTTATTTTTGCGTCGAGCATCGGGTTGGAGAGTACGAACCGGGGATCTTTTGTAAACTTTATCCCCAAATTGTTTGGCGGAGTGTTTAAGAATCTCTCAATGCCATTTCTCAAAGACAGAAGAGTTGCGCGACTATAATTTTCACCCTCTTTGTTTCTAGCCTCGGCATAAAACTGTTTGAGACTTCTGTCAATTTCTTCCACGGTCATTTCAGCCAGGTGTACACCAATGGCCTTTTGTTTACTCCACTCTACACGAACAGATAAAACAGAAATTAGTAAACAATATAACGACTATCAAAGTACTTTAATAAGTGGATTTGTCTTTGCTAAATACTAAGTTGCATGAATGTTTCATAAACTCGTTGAATGTAAAATTTCACTGACCTTCGTACGGCCTTCAATAAAATGCAATTTTGATGCTTATAGTCGTGTTTGTAACATTATTTTTTTGGGGCAAATTAACGAAGTAGGAAAAACTTGAGTGAAAAAAACCATTTCAAAACGTAATTGAGACCGACCTGTAAACACTGACACAGCCCATTGTGTAGCCTGTTTTGTTTTCTTCGCCTGTGAATCTTCAACGAGTGCGTCAAGATCTTCTGTGTCTACCACCGCAAACCTTCTCCTTTTTGACCCTTTCTTCCTCCGCACTTTTGTTTTCTTTCGTTGTTTTAGATTTTGATTTGTTTCGATTTTGATCATCGCCTTCTTTTTCCAAGTCAAAAGCCGACATCACGCCAAGTTGTGCAAATTTTCGTGCCTCTCTTCGGCCATTGCGGGAACGCTGACGTAACCACTTTTCTATGTGTTTACCGGCGCAATAGAACATAGATTTAGCAACTCTATTGACGAATCAGAGCGTGCGTAGTATCTCAGTTATTTTATAAACACTAATATCGTGATCGTGACGTTGGTGTTTAAGGTTTGTGTAATTATGATGTATTGTGTAAAATCTCAGAATTTTTCAATGTACCGGTAATTATTTACTGAGAAAATCATCCTTCTTTCATCAGCACAGTATAATTTACTTGGCACTGATTTATGCTACAGGTTACTCACTATAATGGGTCACTATGGATTCAACGATTTATTCACTAATTAAAAGAGAAACAAGGATAATTAATACTTCGGTTTAAAAATAACCAATGTGAAAATCTCATTAAAAATGTCATAGTACGGTAGTTTTTTTTTAAATAGTTTGTATTAAATAGTTACTCCTTTAATCTTTATCAGTACTGCTAAAGAAGACGCGAAGTCTTTTCCACAACCGGTTTTCGGGTGGGATTATTTTTCGACTAATTCAATTTTCATTGTAACTCAGAACTGTCCACCCTGGATCATTGCTTCACTAAATAACGCTACTGACTGCTGGTCTGTGATGCTGTTGCTTTGTTGAAGCTGGGCCAGAGCTCTTAAATCCAAAGGAAGAGGATTGCTGACTACTGTATTGGATATGTTGGCCAGTATGTTTGACATAGATTGCTGTTGTTTTGTCGAAAGCGAACAGTCTAGCTCTCGAAGCTCTCAAAAACTTTGTGTTCGAAGAGTTGTGCTATGTGGGTTGGTGGAACTCCTTGGTCACTGAGAGTTTGCAACATTGTTTTTGCCAAGTACTGTGGACGTGTTTTCTCAATTTTGGATTTTCTAGTTCAGCCTTCTCAGAAGTTTTTTTCATCAGCCAGCCAACTTTGTTTACGCCGACCTTGCTGCCTTTAAACCATGATTTGCTCGAAGTGCTTCTCAGGCCTTCATATGGTCTACTGCCAAATTAAACGAGCTTTACTCTGAAAATAGCTTTTCAGTACTAATACAACTGGGTCTTTCTAGTCTCAAAACTGTCTGTTGCAATCAATTTCGGTACAGAAGGCCTTACATCAGATACATTCGCGCCAGTTTATGTTTCCGTTTGCCGTTTGCTGTACTTTTTAAACTGTACATCATCCGCTGTTTTAATTAGAGTAACATCACCCCAGAACAGATTGTGATGTTCCTTAATTTAATTAACGAAGACCGAAATGGAGGTTATTCTTTGGCCAGAGCGTTGAGAATCGCCTCTGGACTTGACTTTTCAAGAAGGTCTTTGTTGTACAGTACCAGGCTTGATTTGCTTTTTTGTCAAACATACAGACCTCTTTTGCTTGTTGGCTCTACATTGTTTTGAGCTGCTCTTGCTTGGACTGCAACGTCTTGCGATTTTTCTCAAACGCTAAAATTGTTGATGATACTTATAGCTTGATATTTTTCCCGTTTAAGATATTGATCAAAACTGGCGATCATCCTTCGTAGTGATGTACCTCGTAGTCATGTCCAGCCTCAGTTCTCACAGTGAATACGACCTCGCGTAGCAATACAGTGAGTTAAGTTTCTTTAACAACTTCCCAGAGCTCTACCTTTCTTTGAAAAAAGGTTTTTAGAAGGCTTACGTCTCGGTTGGTCTTTGCTCTCTTGTCTATGTTTTTTTGCTTTCCTATGAAGTCGTGTATTGCTTCTTCAAGGAGAGTAGAGTGGAGTAAACAAAAGGCCATTGGTGTACACCTGGCTGAAATGACCGTGGAAGAAATTGACAGAAGTCTCAAACAGTTTTATGCCGAGGCTAGAAACAAAGAGGGTGAAAATTATAGTCGCGCAACTCTTCTGTCTTTGAGAAATGGCATTGAGAGATTCTTAAACACTCCGCCAAACAATTTGGGGATAAAGTTTACAAAAGATCCCCGGTTCGTACTCTCCAACCCGATGCTCGACGCAAAAATAAAAGAACTGAAGAAAGAAGGCATGCAAAACACCATCCATAAGCCACCAATCGATAAAGAAGACATTGTGAAACTCAAAACAAGTGAAGTTTTCTCACTTACCAAGCCTCTGTCCCTCCTGAGAAACGTCTGGTTGCATGTTTCTATCTTTTGGTGTCGTCGTGGGTTCGAAGGCCAGAGAAACCTAGATGCAACTTTTTGCAAAGTTTAAAAACGTTCGGTGAAGGGGGTTCAGAGCCACCTTAAATTTACCTTAAGTACAGAAGAATGGTGATTTTCATTTTGAAATATCTTTTTAGCAATATTTCCTTTTTCTGTATTATGCAAATAAGGAAAGTGAAACACTGAATCGAGAATATCTCCAGAATATTGCAGCAGTGTTTTCCTAACGTTGCAGCAGAAATGTATATAACAATTCGAGAGAAACAGATTGACAGCTTCATTGTTGTTGCCATGTCTACTCTCTTAACGCCAGTAACTTTCTGTGAAAAATTAAATATTCAAGTTTGTCGCCCTTGAGGTGAGACAGATGGTCTTGCTCGGAACACGCATGGCTCCCATAATTCCTTAACTCTTTTCATTAAATTGTTGGGAGTCGATGATTCTTGTTTAAGACAACATATCAGAATTACATTTTTAAGAAAAACAGACCCAGCGGCATCATTGTTGTCACGGCGACAGCACGACGGATGCCAGATGGAAGTAAAAGCCACTCACCAAAAGCGAAACTGCTTATATTCACCCTAGTTTGCCTTCAGTTACCTTTACTTGACGGTTGGGCAACTCTGGCATTACTATTTAATAAGCTTTCTTGGGTAAAGCCATTTTAATTAAGTTAATAATCTTTGGATCGCGTTTGTTATTACATTTATATCGAGCCTTAATTTCAGCCGCCTCCCCCTCTCCCCCTCTCGGGAGAGAGACGACGTCTCTCTCCCGAGACTTAGCGAGAGGAGGAGGCGGCTGAAATTCAGGTTAACTTATTTCGTGCATGATAAAGTTTTAACATAGCGATGGAGCTTTGAAGACTTCGGTATCTTAATCGTTGAAATATTTTTGAAGAAAAATTTCTACACGAGCACATCTAGGTCGCCTTGTAGCACATTTTTTAAGATGATATAAAGTTAGCATTGATAAGTGTTCGCTTTTATTCTCGATAAGTTTCACCAGGTTTCACGATGGAAGGTTCACTCTTAAGGGATCTCTCGTAAATTTGTCTCTCCAAATATTCACACCTAAATTTTCGCTTATAAACTAATGCATCGTAACGGTTGGTGTCGTTCCCCAAAAAGCTATAATCTTTCTCTTGACTGTCCTCGTGCTTTTCAAAATGGCGGATAAGATTTCTGTGAGCCAGCGAGCACTCCCAAAAGTAACGAGCCCGCGATATATCTCAAGTCAGCGATATATCCCTAACAATGTAACGTTGAAAAAACGAACCGTCTGCATTTTAAGACCGGTGCCCCAGCCCGTGCTGGGCCCCGTTAAAAAAATTATAGGGTCATTATAATGTCAGTGTAATGCCACATTCATAATAGTAGTTAAAGGTTGATTTTACAACATTTAAAGTTCCTGTTCAAGAGGCATCTGATTTTCAACATCACAATGTTGATGTGACAGAGTATATAGTAGTTACCAAAATGTTATTTTTAATATAATTTTATTATTAAAACAGTTTTTTCAGAATGTCTGTTGCTCAATGTTGACGCTTAGTCATCGTTCATTTTGTGAAGGGAACAGGTAAACACAGGTTACTCTAATATCCCCCTCCTTTACGTAACGAACGAACAGCATGAAGTTCAGCTAAATGGGTTTAGTATTTATATTATTTTTCTCTTTTTTTCTGGGTAGCGGGGGGTGGGGGGGGGGGGGGGGGGGGGGAACAAGGCGTAATATCAAATATTTATGAAAGCTGAAATAGCCGGGAAAAAATTCTGGTGAAGAAAAGGGCACTTGCACGCAACATCTATTCAATCCCTCAAAGCGTCCAACCCAATGACAATTTCAATTGATTTCCTATCATAACGATTCAAGTATGTCTTGTGCAAATCAGTTCTTCACTGTTCAGTTCATAGGGTAACCGTTAGCATAGTTAATATTGTTTTCCTCTTCGGCAGCATTATTACCATTAAGGTATACTAGTTTAGCTAAAGATAGTCACGAAGGGGAGGCTTGTGAGTAACGTTGTAGAAATCAGAAATTGCAAAGGACCGCCTCCGTGCACGCTCCAAACGTAGAATCTACAATAGATCTGATCAGCTAAAAACGTGTTTCAGTGAAGACAAACAATAGGATGCAAGGCTGATACCACGTGGTAGACGTTTCCAGACACCAACATGACAAGAACGGATAGAGCAAGTTAGTTCAAAGCACGGAACTTGATATAGTGAACGAGTCATTTTGCATTTTTTTCTGTGTTGGTTCCTGGGCTGGTGTGCCATATTTTCGCTACACAGTGCTGACGAGTCAGCTGTTCTCAGTTCTTGTCATGTTGCTGTCTCGAAATATCATTCACGTAGTCTAACGTTTTCGGCACTATTTAAATAAAAAATGCAGAACGTACTTTGGGCTCTGTCCAATCCAAAAAGGCTCAAACCGCTCCCCCACCCCTCGCCCCGGGCATTTGACAGTTTGCTTTTAGAAGGTGACAAATCAACTCACTGTGCAGCAGCTGAAGCATACAAAGTGCCCATGGTAGGGCCATGAGAAAAATGCAAATTTATCACCCATGGGATAGTGTCAAAATTATAATTGATAGCGTTTATATTTAACCTTCTATACATTTATTCTTAACGACCGACCCAAACAATCCTTGGTTCTCGCCTCGATTTTATCGCACGCGCAAGCCCAACAAGAATTTTTTTGGCTGGTGGCGGTGCAGCAAATTTCAGTCTGTTAAATCTAAGAAAAATAATTAACAGTTACTTACTTCACATAAGGTTAATTGAAATAAAAATCAAAACCGTTCTAAAGATAAATTCCAGAATTTGGGAGAAGAAAGAAGGTAAATAAACAAAGCCTCTCGCCAAGATTCGGGTTACAGTAATTTTTTTTCAGCAAGATATGCAGAGAAATGTTTTACCCAAATTTATTGAGATTTGTGTGGAAACGCCATGCTGGAGCCCATCCGTATGGACTCTAGTATAGCCGGAAACCAACAAAACCGTCTGTCACTGAGTTTTGCTACATAACTGATGAATTTATTCCTTGAGGAACTCAAAATCATTAATGTAATACTTTTTTTTAAATGCATAAACTGTTCAGATCGGCAAAATTCTCCGAAAAAAGTCACTTTTTTAACCAAAATAACAGCCTTCTCGGTCGTCATGTAAATGCCTCGTCACGCAAAAGATTACAAATTCAAGCGTAGTCTATCACAAAACCAAGAACCCATTGTGATAAAAATGTTTGTATGAGTATTAGTTTCTAGCTGCTCTTATACATCGTGAAAGTAAAATCTCAAGAGGATCAACAGTTTTGTAGTTTGAATTTTAGTGACGTAATGTAAAAACCGGCAATTATCTTGGTACTGCAACTGTTACCAGTCGTCTTGGTCTCGTTCAGAAACAGTTTAAACTGATTGGATACGGAACTTGTGGTATTACATTCTTTGTATACCTCGTCTGGGAAGGAATCATGGCGGGCGGACGTGTTCTTTGCGCTCTGTGATTTCTTAGTTGAGAAGAATCATACCTGGCCTTTTAAGTTCGCTCAAATACAACCAAAAATGTCTTTTTAAGATCAACACAACCGGTAATTGAAACAATTGTTGCTTGCTGCCTGTTCTCATGTTAAAACGCTCGGAACGTTCGTCAAGTTCAAGCTCCGCCGACAGGCCAATTCCGAAACGAAACAAACAGAAGAGCGAGGAAATGGAAGGAAACCAGGAGACCGACTCGCTCATCTCTATGGAAATACTCCTCGACAAATTAATCACCATAGAATCTCGTATGGAAGACAATTTCTCCAATCTACACACACAGATCTCAGAACTTACGTGTGAATTTAAACCTGAAATCAATGTCGTCAAGTCAACACTGAATGAGCTAGAGAAATCTGTGAATCACGCGTGGGCAAGCATCGAGGACCTACAGCAAGAGTCCAAAGCTCTCAAAGATTCAAAAAGCTCTCACCAAAAAATGATGGACGAGCAGTCTGCGGAAATTCAAGGCCTAAAAGCTGATCTGAAAAAGCTCCAAGCCGAGAACGAGAAGCTTAAGCCCGCTTTGAAAGAAGCCCAGGAGAACCTCGTCGCTCTTGAGAACTATACGAGACGAGAAAACTTGCGTTTCATGAATATCCCCGAAAGTCGAGGCGAAAACTGCCA
>JAHPZR010048635.1:0-50750 GCA_019787425.1 Platygyra sinensis | reverse complement strand
ATCGGTCCCTTTGGAAAAAGAGCAAAAGATGGTACAATTCCGACGTAACTTCCGTATCCAATGCTATATATTGTTGAACGGACTTGACTGCAACATTAAAATATGGATTGTCTCCATTGAAAGTGTAAATTGCTCTCGGAAAAGCGCTTAAGCTATTTAAAGTGTTCCCCTTGAGAGGAACTAAAGTTAACCGGCTCTTTTGTTCCCTTTATGTGGAGTATGATTCCTTTACTGAAAACAGCATAAATTGATTAGCTTTTCCTGGGTTGTCCGTGAGTGCCATCATACGGACAATAGGCTATTTCAGTTGCCATCTATGCCCGCTACATTAAACAGAAGATGGAGGTCAAGCAGCTATTATCTGTAGCCTCATCAATATGCCAATATGAGGTCTGTAAGGCCCGTCTCGGTATATCTGTCAAAATATAGAAATTGACACAACTCCAAATTGTCGCAAGTAGTAAAATGCCTCCAACAACATGGAAACACAGCAGATGACAAAGAAGCACTAGCAGTCACGTGGAGAGGTATTGTTCAAAGACACTTATTATGCCATTCAAAGATATGGAAGTGCTATCTCCGTGTATCCGTCAAATCCACGATACTTTAAGTAATTCATTGAACTCCAAGTTGTCCCCGGCACTAAAATATCTCAGATAAGACGGAAACACCGGAGATGGCGGAGATACACTTACAGGGACACAGGGAGTAATAATCAAAGCTCCTAATTACTATGCCATTCAAAGATATGGAATTGCTGTCTCCGTGTATCCGTCATATCCACAGTACTCATTGAACTCCTAGTTGTCCCCGACAATAAAATATCGCAGATAAGACGGAAATACAGGAGATGACGGAGATATACTTACAGTTAAGCTGATAAGAATATATATAAAGAATATATTAGTAGTAGTAGTAGTAGTAGTAGTAGTAGTAGTAGTAGTAGTAGTAGTAGTAGTAGTAGTAGTAGTAGTAGTAGTAGTAGTAGTAGTAGTAGTAGTAGTAGTAGTAGTAATTTATTCCATTGTAGCTGTAAGTGTGTGTCCGTCATCTCCTGTGTTTCCGTCTTATCTGAGATATTTTAGTGACAGGGACAACTTGGAGTTCAAGGAATTTCTTAAAGTACTGTGGATATGACGGAAACACGGAGACAGCACTTCCAGATCTCTCAATGGCATATCGATTAGGGTCTTTGATTATTACTTCCCTATGTTACTGCAAGTGTGTCCCCGTCATCTCCTGTGTTTCCGTCTTATCTGTAATGTTTTAGTGCCGGGGACATCTTGGAGTTCAATGATTTTCGCAAAGTATGGTGGATATGACGGATACACGGACACAACACTTTCAAATATCTTAGTGGCATAATGATTAGGGTCTATGATTATTACTTCCCTGTGTTAGAGAAAGTGTATCTCCGCCATCTTTTGTGTTTCGTGTTATCTAAAATTCAAATGTTTTAGTGCCAGGAACAACTTGGAGTTCAATGAGTTTCTTAAAATATGGTTTGTGTAACGGATACACGAAGACAGCACTTCCACATCTCTAAGTAGCATAATAAGGACTTTGAACAGGACCTCCCTATCTTACTGTAAGTGCGTCTTTGTCAACTACTGTTTGAGATATTTTGAATGAATTTCTTTCAAATATGGTTGATGTGACGGATGCATGGAGACAGCACTTACAGTTGAATTATTATGAGTTAGGAATGGCAACATCATTCAGTATTCTTTAATATTCTTTAATAGTAGTTTAATATTTATGTAATATCTCATGCTTGCGCATTCAATTCTGTTAGCAGAATTCCTTGCTCGCCGCCACACAAATTGCTTGCACAAATATTTACAAGATAATTTTACAGTAGGTCAAGTTCGTACATCCAACGCTTGATAGTTGTCACCTTCTTTTAAATATCCCTGGAGCATTGCTAATGACATACTTTGGTCTTTCTTTTCTATTTTGAATTTTTGGGGGAGGATTATAATTGCTACTAGAGCACTGGACTGCACGCTTTTTTTGCACAAGTTTGAAATATCGTATAATTGCTACTAGTGCACTGGACTGCACGCTTTTTTTGCACAAGTTTGGGATATCGTATTCTAATGTGCTAAAATCACTGAATTCCTCGAAAAAAATTCATACCAAAAAGCGAACGCAACACATTATCGTTCTTCTCTCAGAATACTGTTGCACTGCATTCAAAGCAAGCATGTGTTTCTTTTAAAGATATAGTACTGCTATTTCGTTCAAATTGTCATGGTTATTCCGAGGAACAAACAAGAGTGCCAGAATTTAAATCAGCTATTAGCTGAAATGCTATAAAAGCGAAAGGCCTAAACTTGCTCTCACCAGTTGGAAGTTGAAATCGCGATGGCAAGTGCTCCTGCTCGGCAGCTTAACAGTAAGGTATGTATCCTGTGCTTTAACTTAACTTTTGTTTAGTTAAAGGGTGCAGAGTTAAAGAGTCTTGCATCGCATTCAAGTAAGAGTGCTAACGTTGCTTTTTTTTCCTTTTGGCTCTCCTGCAGAATATTCGAAGTGCTCTTGTAAGCAAAGTGTTACCCATCGTTCAAGAAAAATGTTCAGTGATCTCAGCTAAAGTGACCTACAACACATCGCAAGAGACAAAAGACCCAGACAAGCTGTGGTTAGAAATATGTGCGAAACGAGACGCGTGTGACAAAGCCATGAAGAAAATCAAGGAGATGGCATTTTTCTTTTCTTCAGTTGCAGTTGTGGAAAAGAAAGTTCAGGAAAACGAATGCGAAGAAGGCAAAGATGGTGACGAAGAAACGGCGAATAACAGTTCTCAAAAAAAGAAAAAGATCTATTGGCCTGCAATATCGTATTGGATAGCTCTGCAATCAAGAGATGGCCTTAGAATGTCAACTATTCCAGTTCACTCAGCGCTTCTGGACACAGGCATGGAAGTGACAGCTAAATCAGTTCAAGAATGTTCGAGAGGAAAGGAAGAAAATGCAGTCGCTCCCTTGTGCACAACAGTGAAAGACCATAATAACAGCTTCTTGCAAAGAAAAGTTGATGTGTCGTTTCAGCATTGTTTAGAGGCGCTAGAATCCCAGATGTTGGAAGAGCCTGTTCCATCAATTCACGGCAGCGAACGTGTCGTCCGCCTGCAAGTTGGAAGTCCCGTTTTTTCATCGGAATTGCAAAACAGAGCAATCCCGGCACTTACTAGAGCTGGTCTGGAATTCGACGTCTTTGGAATAGAAAATGTGAAAGAGTCAGAAAGTCAGCAGTCTATTGGAAAGGCTTTGTCCAAGTCCCCCGTCGTTGTTGCACTTAACAAAATTGAGAGAGCCATGGCAAAACTGGGCTACGCGTTACACAAAGGCGACGTTTTCAAGAAAAACGAAGCTTCAATGTATACCTTCGAGCACGCTTGCTCCATCAAAAAGTTCCTGTCAGTCCTGGCAAACAACGATCAATTGAAGGAGATTATCATCACCAATTTCAACAAGCTAGAATCTATACTGGCCGACCCCGAGTGCGAATTTACGAAACAGATACGAATCAACTACGACTTAATTGAAGTTTTAAATGGTTGGTGTTTCTCGCTAAGTCAAAGAAGATTTGTCCAAAACCCTATCAAGGAAGTTGGAAAAGAATGTCCGCGAGCATTTGTACAGTACTCCCACACTAAAGAGCCAGAGGCCAAGTACTTTCAAGAAATTCTAGAAAACAGCTTAAGTCCGACTGGTGTGACATACTTCTGCGAATACTACTTGCGCCTTTTAAATCACGGAATTAAACAACACAAAGAAAAAGTCATGTGCTTGATTGGGGAGCCAAACAGCGGGAAAACAAGCCTATTTACGCCGATCACTCGGATAATTCCTGCGAGGTATTTGCTGTTTTGTTCTTGTTTTTGACAGCTTTATCAGGTATCAAGTGTTTTTCAACCTTTGAGAGGTGCCCTCTTCCAAAACGAAACTCAAAAAGTCGAGCTCGAGTGTTCACTCGATTTAGTACAATCTGTTGAGGTTGCTTTTGTTTCCCTTGACAGGTATATCGCCATGATAACCAAACAGAAAGCCTTTAACAAGAGTCTCGTTGACCAAAAGACCCAAGTCATCTTCATGGACGAAGCACACGTGAAGCTTTTAGATCCAGATGACTGGAAAGTTTTGACGCAGGGGGGACTAACCGCTCACGATCGGAAATACAGAAGCTCTAGCCAACAGGAAATTCGATGTCCCATGTTCATCACCTGTCAAACGGAAATGGATTTTGGGGAAGAGCACAACGCGGCCATGGATGCACGTCTGCGCAAGTTTTATTTTAAAAGTCTAAACTCTCGACCCGTTCCAGGAGTGCAGCAGTCATTGCGTGACAGTGCAATGGATTGTATTGTGTGGGCAAGCAGAGTCGCGCGCACTCCAGATGACGAACTTCCTCCTCCAATGCCTGGATCAGCTGCAAAGCCAAATGAATTGGATGAAGACGAAAAGGATAGAATCAAAGCGATGAACCTGGAAGACAGTGAAAGCGAACAAGAAGCACGTGTTGAAGAAGGGCAACTCATGGTAGAAGATGACGACGACATATCTGAGGGAGAAGAGAACCAAGTAAATTCGGATGCCGAATCAACGATTTCTGACGGATGGGAGAGTACGCTGGAAAAGATATCTGAGCTTCGAGATCAGCAGCCGTGCAACAGCCTGAGACAGAGGCAACTGGGGCTCATTGCAGCGGGAGTGAAGCGTGCCGTGAAGGAAAGAGAAACTGAAGCACAACGGGCTAAGGTGCGGATTCTTGCTGAGACAAGACAGCATTGGATATCTCTTGGAATGATTCGAGAGGAAGATGCTCATTTGCTGGAGTCGGTTGAAGGCCCATACCATCCCAGAATTGAACGTTCAAGGGAAGAGTACTTCGCGAAAAAGAAACAAGAAGAGCAGAAGAATTTGCAGGATAAAGCGTCCAAGTACTATGAGAACGAGTGGGTGTGGGCAAAGGAAAAAGAACTACGACAGCTACAAGAACAAGAAGAAACTGCAAGGGATGATGATGTCAAACGCGCTGTGCATTACATGATTGGAGTTACTGTGGAAGCCCTCAAGTTAAACTTCAAGCGAGATGAGTTGCCTGGCCTCTCCAGACTGGTAATCATGGAAAGAAAGAATAGAGCAATGGAAATGAAGTGGTTATCCAGGGAGCAGGCCGAACTTGTTACGAGCGTATGGGAACCCATGCCATACCCATTCGATGGAGAAGAATGCGAATGCGACGATCAAGATATTTTTATCACTCCTTCTTCTTCCCAGACACCAACAGAGAAAAGCACAAGCCGAAACGTCTCTCAGAGGGGAAAATCTAGAAAACGGCCATCCCAAACAAGCACTCCAGTACCCAAAAAGGGAAGGATAACGAACTTTTTCAAACCTAGCCAACAATGAAAATCGATGTTATCATAAGTAAAACAGATAATTCCGAAAATATGGAGACATTTAGTGCTAAGTTATCGACTTTAGAAAGAGAAAGTATCAAGCAGTCAATTATGCACGAACCCATTTGAGCCTCTTAGAAACGAAGAAAATAAATGTCATAACTAGAATTGCTGTATTTACGTCCCGTGTTTACAGAGAAGTTGTTAGTAGTATTTCTTTCGATGGAGGTTTAACGTAAGTGGTCTTCATTAAACTTTACACTATTTTGAGTACTTTTTGAACTTTCTGGCCGCGCGATTTAAGAGAGAGTTTGGTTTTCGTCCTTTTTGAAAATTAAAGTCTGGATCTCTAAGAATAGCTGTCCAATTTCCGAAGCCATGGCGTTCTAGTCCCATCCTCAAATACTGATCCTCTTCTGGAGTAAATAGCAGAATTTTCCTTCCCGTAAAACAATCGGGTGTTTTCGAAGCGTTCTTGCTTTTGGAATTAGTGGGCGTAATGGCAATGTTGTGTTCTTCGGGGGCCGACCCATCGTCATTTTCTTTTTGTTCTGGCGAAGACCCTGATTTGTCTGAAAGTCGCGATCGAACGTCCATTTCTAGCGCCGATCCCTTCTCGCCATAAAGGGTTTCCAGGTATTCGTGCGCCTTGGTCGCGACCTCTCGCGATCTTTGCTTTTGGTAATGCACTCTTGCCACAACTGAGCTGTGCTTCTGGTCCTCGGAGATTGTGCCTTGCGCGTTGCTACTAAGCATCTTGGAGCTGACTGTCTCCACTATTTGTCGGTAACGAGTCGGGTGAACGTATTTGCCGATCGCGTCAAACACTAATTTGCTCATCAGCTCCCCAAGTTTGTTGTGCTGGCCGCCATTTCTCGTGACTAAAACGTAATCACAAGTCGGTTTCAACTGAGGACGAATGTGGTCGATGTAACCATCCAACACCTGCATGCTTGTGTCGGTGAGGAAGAGAGAATCAAAGCCATACTTTCCTGCCGTCTTGAACATTTTCTGATCGATAAACCCCCCGTTGGTCTTTGCTATGCGCACCATCTCAACGGTCAAAAACTGATAAGTCATCGGGCGGGAACCTTTGACCTTGATAAACAAATACACCGCAAGAAACTTTGTGGCAAAGGACAACTCCAGTGGTGATACCGTAGCTGGTTTATCCTTGCATTTTTTAAGTACGTTCTCGTAGCGAGGCAAGTAACACGCAACAACTTCCAAAAGCTCTTCTAGCGTGGCCCAATGTCCCTTGGATTCTAGGGTGTCGATGTCGAGTTCATTGATCCACTGCAACCGCATCATCTTCGAAACTGTTTTACGGGCCTTTTTCAGATACGTTTCCGTAGAAGACAAGCCCCTCAATACAACATCGGATGCACCATTCACTTTTCTGAAATCCGCCAATTCTGCAATGGCGTCTAAGTAGCCAATGCGCCCTGCGTGTCCGAGTTCCCACTCATCTTGCATCGTATCAACGAATTTAAATAGGAGATTCGGCGAACATAAACTAAAGTCGACAATGTCAAACGTGAGCTCCTCTTCGTCTTCGCAACAAAACTTAAGAAACTTTAAGCACCTGTTGACGATTTGTTGTGCTTGTCGATCACTTTTACATCCTCCGCCACTTCCTGTGAGCCACGACAAGAAATTCTTAGCAATGATGCTCGTCTTGTCAAAAGTCGCAATTGTCCTCATTTTGCGCGCAGTCTTCTGATCAGTGGCTGTATTATTGTTTGCTTGACCATCAAATGATTCGATTTGAATGCTGTCTGGCTTCTCGTCGAAATAATAGTACCAAGAGTGTTTGCTCTTTACGTGTTTTCTACAGCCTCTTTGTGTAGTGAAACCATCGTGCTTACAAATTTGCACTGGGCAGTGAAAAAGACCATCACAGTCGTCCTCCTCTAAGTGAAGTCTCTTTGGTTTGGGCGATGCATTTGCTAACATTGACCAATTGACATCCTTGCCTCGTTTGTTCATCTTAAGCATTTGGTTGAAATCGATATCTTTGGAAAGAATACACACATATATACTAGCAAAAGGTTCCCCAAGAGATCATCCTATTCGCCAATGAGATATTGGTTAGCTCATCTCTGCCCACACTTGGTCATTCTTGCCCCTTGAGTCATTGTTTCCTTGTCCGTATTTGGTACACAATTTATCAAAAGGAACAAAGACACAAGCCTGAACTTGCATGGGCCAGCCCGAACGAGATTAAGCTTGTAGCGAGCAAGTCTCATACTTAACTTGATTGTTGAAGGATGTAGGTTTTGATAAATTTGTATAGAGAAGGTGATGGACAGTAGTTTCAGGTAGCCTGTTCCGTTTTACACTTTGCGCAAACTGGAACGCTAGTTCCTTTGTTACAAGTTTGGAACCTGTTCCCATTTATGCGCGGGACATAAAACTCATCTTGAGAAACAAAAAACCACCTCGATTAGGACGATCCCGTTCCTGTCGGGCATGAATAGGAACCATTTGAACCAAAAGGGAACAAGGCGTTCCGAACAGTAGTGGATATGCCAGTAAATAGGAACAACTTGTTCCTTACTCTGTCGAGCGAGAAATTAGATTGGGAACATTTGTTCCCTAACCACTTCGAAAGGAACAGGAAGGGAAATCGGAAGTGATGAAAGAGGACCTTTTGTTCCTAAAAGGATAATAGAGGAACCGGTTGTTCCTTATCGTTAGCATGAAAAGGAACCTTGTGTTCCAATTTGCTGCTAACGGACCAGATTGTTCCGAAATTTGCCGACCTTTGTTCCTATTGTGCAAATAAAGTTCCTTTATTGTGCGTTCCTAGTTTGTTCCTAAAGCAATTAAAGGAACAAAAAACAAAAACGCGCGGAACACTACGTTTCTGAAAAAGAGATTACTCCTCGTGTCGCGCCACTACAAATCCAAATTTGAAAGTTTCGTCATGTAAAAAATGGCCCAACAATACTGAGGACAGAATTCCAATTGAAAACTGCAGTGTTTTAACCTGAAATGGTGCTCTCATTACTTTTGGGTAATGTATATGAAGATGATGATGATGATGATGATGATGATGATGATGATGATGATGATGATGATGATGATGATGTTGATGATGATGATGATGAAATAAATCACCCTATGAAGAATTTATCACCCTCATTCCCTGGGAACGTGCAACCTTACCTACGGAAATTTTAATGCGGAAAAAAAATAATAGGGAAATCATGTTTAGCTATGGTGACGTATCTACGGTTAAGATGACAAGTTTGATGAAAATGAAAATGTCTAACCCTTTGACGCCCAAGTAGCCATATATCGCCACTTAATGGTCATTTCCTTCGTCCCACCAGTGACGCATCGATTTAAACATCACCAGACATTCTTAAAAGTAGGTAGTACAGCTACAATACATCTATCGGCGCAACAGTTGTTTTTGGATATCAAGGACAGTCTGACGTGGCAAATTTTAAACAAAGTTATCAGATTTGGTTCAAACATGGTGGTAAAATGGCCCCTTATACCTATAATTGATCAAGGTCCCATTTTCAGACTAGGCTTTGCCCATAATTGACGCCAAACGTTTTACGGCAGCCAGAAAGAACATGACACGCAGAAGATAGCGAGAGTAAACGGGCCGGGAAAAAACGAAAGGAAAGGGGCAAGAAATTTGGAACGGCATTCGCCAAAAAATATCAGATTTTGGCTTATGCGCAAGCACTAAATTAAAATGTTCTACATTTTTGTGCCTAATCTTGAGGAAATCTATCTGTCAGGTTAAAAAGAAAAATTGCTTTTTTAGCAAAACTAAGGCCAATTTAGCATCATACTGAGCTAATGACGGTTATCAATTGCAATCAACAGACAATCTCCGTCCTCGTTGAGGATTACTCTCAGAAAAATTGGGAGGGCGTGTGCGGCCAGTTTCCCAAAACCCTCACCCGTCAACTATATTGTGATAAAAATCTCTAGACCAAAAATGGCTAAATCAATATCCTATTTCTGACCAAATACGCCAAAAAAGCATAACCATCTCAGTATACAGCTAATTAGTACTATTTTCAAACAAAAACAAAAAGAAATTCCCTGCTTGTCTATTGGAAAACTACCGTTGGCTTTTCTAGAATTTTCGATCAACAAAGAAATGAATGAGCCTCAAAAATACACTTCCAAGAACATGGATCTTTGACAGACGAAATACCTCGAGAAGAAAGCAGACCTCATATTTCAAAGTGTCTGTGAAGAGGATTTAGATGAAATTTTCGAACGACTAGACGATTTCTATGCGTGATAAGTGATTCGTTAACCATCGCTGATATGATAAAAAAAATCTATAGCTCAATATCTTATTGTGAAATATGTGCATCGATAGCCACGTTTTAGCGTTTTTAGGGGAATTTCGACAGCAGAGTCTCCAATATCTCTATTCCCGAAAAAAGCTGAACAGCACGTTTAGCTTTTTCTTAAGATAAGCCTCATTCGATTTTTTTTTTTAAAGACATCGACGACGTTTGAACCTCTTCAAGATATTTTATAGTCCTAGCCATATCACTCGGTCCATAAGGTCATACGGTTTTACTAATCGAGCGAGCACAGGACGTGTTGTGTTCGCTTGGCTTTATTTCTTATAAAAATGGCTTGCTAGAAGCTGAGAGAAAGACCACTTCCCTACCCCACCTGATGTAATAACAGTGGACAGAAACCAGGAAACATTATCCTGAGTTATCACTTTGTTCACTTATAACTGATTAGGTTGATTTCCTATACAGCGTGTGTTCCACCAGGAGACTTCCTTAAAGGATCGAGTGGATTCTTTTCAAGCCCGAATTTTCCAAACAGCTTCTACACAAACAGTAATTTGTACCTGGACTATCACAGTACCGCTTGGCCGAATTATCAAACTAACCTTCTCAGCTTCACTTTGGAGCAAACACAAGTTCAAGCGTGTATTGGAGGAGTCGAAGGGCCAGAGTTTTTATCACTAATGTTGCCTCGGATAATGGCGCTCAAGATTTCAGATATGTGGACGAGTAACTTCCTGCGCCAGTGTACTCTGTCGGAAATACCATCCAAGTGAGGCTGCGACTCTTGCCATGGTTACCCAGGATTTAATGCATCTTACGAGGCGATACGTAAGTCAGCTTCTTAATGACAGTATTATATTGTATTTCTCGTTTTCTCATGACCTTGAAACTTGTGGTGACAACCTAATGGTAAACAACAGACCATAAAATCGCTCACGATCTGATGAAAGAGCTAACTAGATGGTTGTGAAGATCCCAATCCCAGTTCTTTGCATTGTTGATTTTAACAGCGATGCTCTGTGACCCATCATACCAACGTATTCGAACTACGCCCCTTCACTCAGTTAATGTTTTGACTGAATCAGAGCACGTACAGTATCCAAACTGTGATTTGGTATGGATTTTTAATAATATCTTACCTCTAACGGTAGTATGCGTTTGTGCATATCAAATATACCACAACAATCACATCCCTATCATGAGACACGTGTTGCGACACTCAGTCCCCAAGGAAAACTCCCCGTTTTTCTTCTTTCTTCTTTTGTCGCCAGCCAGAGTTTCGATGCCCGACCAGGACCTCAGTAACAGATAAAACTTAATGAATTTATTATCCCTGAGGTCACTAGCTTTACCTCTTAGATCCTAAAAACAGAATGGTTCAGAAGTAAAGTTCGATTTAACCACAAAAATGCGTCAAATATTCAAATTAAATTCCCATAAGATGCCAAAAAATAGAGATACAAGAACCAAATTAGTTTTAAAACTGACCCCTTTGCGCGTTCTTCACATCCTGGAGAAAATAAGACTCTTCCGACATTTATCCAGAAGACTCCGAGAGAATCCATAGAGTTGGCATAGGTGATCTTTCTTGATACTGATTCGGCACTAATTGACTGACAGACTCATCAAAGTCCCCTACATGGTAAAAATTCAGCAAGTACATAAAATGTCTAAGATTCTAAACCTAAAATTTCCAATCCTAACAGTATTTTAACTTACCACGATAAAACCTGATTTCCATGAATGCCTTGTGTTTAAAAGTTATGATAGAGTAAGCGTTTAGATTGGTTTATTATATGGCTACAATAGTACGCTCGCCTGATTAGCTGCTGATGGGCATTATTTTCTTTTATTATATGGCTCTGTCTCACAAAGACTGGGAACTACAATACGCGAATTTGATTGGCTGAAATGGATATTGACCGCGGTCTAGATTTTCCCATCTAGACCGGCAGCTAGACCAGTTTATGTTTTGAAGCGAAAAAGTTGCAAACTAGAATGCAAAATCATTGACTGTTTTCATCTAAGAATAATTACTCCGTAAGCGCCAAAAAAGCGGATGAAAAAAAAAGTAAAGAGGACGAGCAAACTTTGGAAGAATTAAATTCGGCCGCTCATCAACGTTTGCAAGCAAACTGTCACTTAGTACAAACCAGCTACATTAAACGAATTAAATGTTCTTGTTTTTGCCATATAATAAACATCTTATTAACCGAGCTAAGTCGGTCTGTATGGGAGAATCTTGACCTCGGTCGTGTGTACAGACCTCACTGCGTTCGGTCTGTACTTACGAACCTCGGTCAAGATTCTCCCATACAGACCTCACTGCTCGGTTAATAGAGCTAAGTAATGACCGGGCATTATGAAAACTCTTCTCGTCTTGACGGCTCTTTTGAGTTGTGAATTAAAGCCACGAGCGCGTGGGCAAAAATAACAAAAAGGGATGAACAAAGCACAACTAACATTTTCAATAACTAAAAGAAAAACTAGCATACAGATACTTCTTTACTTCGGTCATTACAGGGAAATTTCAGACCTCGGTCTTGATGTATTGACCTCGCTGTCGCTCGATCAATACATCACTCGTTGTCTGAGATTTTCCTGTAATGACCTCACGCTCGGTTAATAAGTGGTATTTAAGGACCAGACTCTCTAATGTTTCAGGGTAAGCTTTTCCAAGGGTTGCGCCGCTGTATCTAAAACTATTTTTCAGCAGTTTAGTTGCTCAGAAAGGTAACAAACAAATTTTGCTAACCAACCTAAAGTTTTCCTTTGAATTCCCGGCACTTTATGATCAACAGTTTTTGTATGTCGAGAAACACTATGGCATTTACGTAGCCGCGATCGATATTAAACACCCAACTGTCAGCAGCTTCTAGAAGAGCAGTAACAGTTGAGTGTAAAGACCGGAAACCCCTGAGATTTATGTTTAGAGATGATTTCTTCACCGCTTAAGAAGTTTTATAACTGATGGTACACAATCCTCTTGACACACCTCGGCGACTACGGAAATGACTGGTAGTTGTTTAAAATCAGATGATTTGCCCTGTTTAAACAACGGAACCCACTCTAGCACATTCCAGTCCTCAAGAAATATGTCAGACATCTAGGAATTAAATACCAAATAGGTCGGGCAAATTAAGGGCCTGAACAGGAGTCATTATCAGGGACGGAGACCGTAAGTCTTGTGATGCACGCGGACCCATGATATGGGACAATTTTTTTTTATTTTTAGAACGAATTGCGCCATCCTGACGTCATATATCCGCGCTGATCCACGCACGTGTCTTGGTTCTCCCGTGGATGTTGTCACGTTGTGTGATGAAATGGTGAGAGTTTCGAGATTCTCTGCCGATTGTTCACAGCGCTAGCGGTGGCAGGGAATAAGGCAGAGAAGAAGAACCAGGACTCTTCTATGTACTTTATATTCTGATTTAATGGAAAAGGTGTGTTTTTCAGGGTCGAGAATTTCTTTAATTTCGCGCAGTGAATAAATAAAATCCGCTCGCCGGCTAGTTATTCCTGTAAACTTTTGTGTTTATTTTGTAGAGAAAAGTTCTGTAAGAAAACTATTCACTCCGAAATCGAATTAGTTTGTGAGTTTGCCAAACAATGCTTAATCATAACCAAAAGCTGTTTTTGATAGTTTCTTATTGTTTCTGCTCGTTTGGAGAGTTTGAAAGGGAAAAATTTTTGAAACGGAAGTCTGACGCGTACGAGTAGTTCATTTGCATAGTGCAGCGCGTGCACTTTTAAGTCCGAGTCGGTGGTTTCAGATTGTGAACAAATCGTGAAAAAAGATTTGTTTCGTTTTCTTTTGTGCTGAGATACTATAACAAATTTTCACCCAACCTTCACCAAAAGGCTGCTAACATCATGTGTGTATGTTTCTTTCACATAGTGGAAACTTTACACTGCGAAAATAAAATAGACAAGGAGTTTTTGACTCAATCGCCGTGAATGTTTATTCGAGTTGATTAAAAGCGTCATCGTAACTTTTCTGATTATTTCTTCAGTATTCACATATTTTCACATCTTTTTAAAAAAAAATAATCATAAACATATTCAAAAACTAGAGATATTATATAACTTCGATGTACGTTTTCACACCAAAGTGCGAAGTCCAATTTGTCATGTTTTACTAACTGTGCAAAAACACGCATCGGCGGGCGCTCTTATTCATCGACAACAGACAATTTATTGGATTTTTACACAAATAAAACTAAGCAGCATCTACGGACATAAACCTTTTGTCACTTATTGGTCCTAAATGCTGCTATATCCAAACATATACAACTAGTTTTTTTTTTTTTTTTTCTGTGTTATGGAGAAGCTGTTAATCTTCATATGTGAAAATTTAGATTGGAGCAATGTGAAGTTCTTGTAACTTAACTTGATCAGCGATAAAAAGAGGGACATACCTAAATTCGGCACTGTCTTCACTCAAACTGGAGCAACTTACGGCGAAAATACTTAAGCAAAATTCCAACAGCCATAAAGGCTTTGAGTTGTGGGCCAAAAGCATAAACGATTTCGGGAATTTCGGACGCCATTTCCCCTGCGTGATATCCGCGAAAATCCTCGCAGCAATGTACGCGCGTGTGCTGCAGGCGATGGCGCAATTTGTTCTAAAAATAGAAAAATTGTCCCATATCATGGGGACAATTATCGCTCTTGAGGACTGATGATCGGACTAGCAAAGCCCACAGTGGTTAAGTGCTGCCATACGTTTGTAGAAAACAATTTGCCGTCTCCAGGATGACTTCATGAAGTTCCCTTGTACAAGGGCGGAAATAGGCGGGAAAAAAAGGTTTCTCTGAGAAGAGCATAGTTCCCAATGTTGTTGCTGCGATTGATGGCAGCCACATTCCTATATATAGGCCACCAAAAGAGAATCACGAGGACTACTTCAACCAGAAACATTTTTACAGTTTTTTAGTACAAGGAAGTCTGCATGATTCTCGAATGCTACGGCTCAGTGATGTGTATTGGGCCGCTGAAGAAGAGGATATTCTCATGGAACCTACCATGGATTTGGGAGGAACCGTTATTGGCCCTCTTGTTGTTGGAGACTCAGCATACCCATTAAAGACCCTTCTTCTACCAGTTATCAAAGATAATGGCGCCCTTAACCAAGACCAGAAAAAGTTTAATAAAGAACTCGCTAAAGCACGAATAGTTTCTGAGCACGTGTTTTGGCTTGTTGAAGGGAAGATGGAGAGCATTACTCAAGCGCTTGGATGAGGATCATTAGAGAATCCCAAACACTATCAAAGCATTTTGTGTGCTACACAACATCTGCATTATCCGAGAGGACGAATTTGACGATAATAGCGATGATGACGATGATAATGACAATGGAGTTCCCACCCAGCCTGCCAACGGAGTTCGACGGCCTATATTTGAATATTTAGCAAATCAATAATTTAGTATATCTTTCTGTAATGCCTTTCCGGAGGTATATACCGTCTTTGCTCGAGTAAAGGCACCCCATATCAGCAAAAACGTAATAACTGCAAAGGAAATTAACACACCGGTTAGAGAGGAGCTGTTCACTTGCAAGAAAAATTTGCTGTTGTTGTTGTTTCTGTTGATTACCTTTTATAATTTCAATACTTTTAAAACCACTCGAAGGATAATGTGTTTTGGACATTAAGTACCTCCCTTCATAACGTTTTGCTGCCCATCTAATCACAAAGTTTGATTCAACTCTATTTTTATTATGATCTCTTTTCAAGTCAAAATTCAGTGATAATCATACAATCTTTGTTTTTCGAGACTGTTATGTAATATAAATGAAGCAATGGCAACATTGCTTCATTTATATTACTTGCTTGTTTAGTTGTCTATACCGTTGAATAATGTGACTACTCTTTGTCGACTTCAGCCGATGATAATTTGCACGGTAGGCTGCAATGAGACTACGGACTTCAATGGTTTCCCAGCTAGTGCGTCTGGTTTTTTCGTCCAGGCTTCCCTGATAATCCAGGCTGGAGAATTTGGCTCGTCGATGGCTATGGACATCCATGCAACTGACTAAAAGAACGTGGAGCCGCTTGTGGTGTGAACTGTAGAGGGATTGTTTGATTTCCAGGCAAAGTTGAATAAAATGGATATGGAGCGTATGGTGTTGACGAATCTTGCTCCCGATTTCTTTGGACTAAAAAACCATTGTACAACGGCGCATCTCGTTCAGAACCGTCTGGTCTAAGGTTCCTGTGAACAAAATTAAAAAAAAAAAAACATTACAAAACTATGCCGTACTAAAAGAAATCGAATTAATGGGTATTTAGAGCAAAGACAAGTAAAATATACTCACAGGGAACCTCGAAAGTTGGCATGTTTGGTCCAACGTGTAATGAATTTGGTACGTGCCAGGATATTTGCCGCAATTTCAGCGCTACACCACAAAAATGTGCCGAGCATGTGCTGCGGTTTCCGGAATTACTTTTTTCTTCTACCTGATTGGTTTAACTACTCTTGTGGTTAGATAAACCAAGACTAAACCGTATGACTTGGTTCGTAAAAAAAAGAGGTAATTCTTTTGTTGTTTTTAATGTATCCATAGTGATTTCCCATGGGCAGTTTTACCGTGGGAATAGAGGTTACACACAAAACACAGACTTTCCCACGGGAAAGTGAGACTTTCCATTGGGAAAGTCTGTGTTTTGTGTGTAACCTCTTATTCCCCACGGTAAAACTGCCCATGGGAAATCACTATGGATACATTAAAAACAACAAAAGAATTACCTCTTTTTTTTACGAACCAAGTCATACGGTTTAGTCTTGGTTTATCTAACCACAAGAGTAGTTAAACCAATCAGGTAGAAGAAAAAAGTAATTCCGGAAACCGCAGCACATGCTCGGCACATTTTTGTGGTGTAGCGCTGAAATTGCGGCAAATATCCTGGCACGTACCAAATTCATTACACGTTGGACCAAACATGCCAACTTTCGAGGTTCCCTGTGAGTATATTTTACTTGTCTTTGCTCTAAATACCCATTAATTCGATTTCTTTTAGTACGGCATAGTTTTGTAATGTTTTTTTTTTTTTAATTTTGTTCACAGGAACCTTAGACCAGACGGTTCTGAACGAGATGCGCCGTTGTACAATGGTTTTTTAGTCCAAAGAAATCGGGAGCAAGATTCGTCAACACCATACGCTCCATATCCATTTTATTCAACTTTGCCTGGAAATCAAACAATCCCTCTACAGTTCACACCACAAGCGGCTCCACGTTCTTTTAGTCAGTTGCATGGATGTCCATAGCCATCGACGAGCCAAATTCTCCAGCCTGGATTATCAGGGAAGCCTGGACGAAAAAACCAGACGCACTAGCTGGGAAACCATTGAAGTCCGTAGTCTCATTGCAGCCTACCGTGCAAATTATCATCGGCTGAAGTCGACAAAGAGTAGTCACATTATTCAACGGTATAGACAACTAAACAAGCAAGTAATATAAATGAAGCAATGTTGCCATTGCTTCATTTATATTACATAACAGTCTCGAAAAACAAAGATTGTATGATTATCACTGAATTTTGACTTGAAAAGAGATCATAATAAAAATAGAGTTGAATCAAACTTTGTGATTAGATGGGCAGCAAAACGTTATGAAGGGAGGTACTTAATGTCCAAAACACATTATCCTTCGAGTGGTTTTAAAAGTATTGAAATTATAAAAGGTAATCAACAGAAACAACAACAACAGCAAATTTTTCTTGCAAGTGAACAGCTCCTCTCTAACCGGTGTGTTAATTTCCTTTGCAGTTATTACGTTTTTGCTGATATGGGGTGCCTTTACTCGAGCAAAGACGGTATATACCTCCGGAAAGGCATTACAGAAAGATATACTAAATTATTGATTTGCTAAATATTCAAATATAGGCCGTCGAACTCCGTTGGCAGGCTGGGTGGGAACTCCATTGTCATTATCATCGTCATCATCGCTATTATCGTCAAATTCGTCCTCTCGGATAATGCAGATGTTGTGTAGCACACAAAATGCTTTGATAGTGTTTGGGATTCTCTAATGATCCTCATCCAAGCGCTTGAGTAATGCTCTCCATCTTCCCTTCAACAAGCCAAACACGTGCTCAGAAACTATTCGTGCTTTAGCGAGTTCTTTATTAAACTTTTTCTGGTCTTGGTTAAGGGCGCCATTATCTTTGATAACTGGTAGAAGAAGGGTCTTTAATGGGTATGCTGAGTCTCCAACAACAAGAGGGCCAATAACGGTTCCTCCCAAATCCATGGTAGGTTCCATGAGAATATCCTCTTCTTCAGCGGCCCAATACACATCACTGAGCCGTAGCATTCGAGAATCATGCAGACTTCCTTGTACTAAAAAACTGTAAAAATGTTTCTGGTTGAAGTAGTCCTCGTGATTCTCTTTTGGTGGCCTATATATAGGAATGTGGCTGCCATCAATCGCAGCAACAACATTGGGGAACTATGCTCTTCTCAGAGAAACCTTTTTTTCCCGCCTATTTCCGCCCTTGTACAAGGGAACTTCATGAAGTCATCCTGGAGACGGCAAATTGTTTTCTACAAACGTATGGCAGCACTTAACCACTGTGGGCTTTGCTAGTCCGATCATCAGTCCTCAAGAGCGATAATTGTCCCATGATATGGGGACAATTTTTCTATTTTTAGAACAAATTGCGCCATCGCCTGCAGCACACGCGCGTACATTGCTGCGAGGATTTTTCGCGGATATCACGCAGGGGAAATGGCGTCCGAAATTCCCGAAATCGTTTATGCTTTTGGCCCACAACTCAAAGCCTTTATGGCTGTTGGAATTTTGCTTAAGTATTTTCGCCGTAAGTTGCTCCAGTTTGAGTGAAGACAGTGCCGAATTTAGGTATGTCCCTCTTTTTATCGCTGATCAAGTTAAGTTACAAGAACTTCACATTGCTCCAATCTAAAATTTCACATATGAAGATTAACAGCTTCTCCATAACACAGAAAAAAAAAAAAAAAAAACTAGTTGTATATGTTTGGATATAGCAGCATTTAGGACCAATAAGTGACAAAAGGTTTATGTCCGTAGATGCTGCTTAGTTTTATTTGTGTAAAAATCCAATAAATTGTCTGTTGTCGATGAATAAGAGCGCCCGCCGATGCGTGTTTTTGCACAGTTAGTAAAACATGACAAATTGGACTTCGCACTTTGGTGTGAAAACGTACATCGAAGTTATATAATATCTCTAGTTTTTGAATATGTTTATGATTATTTTTTTTTTAAAAAGATGTGAAAATAGTGAATACTGAAGAAATAATCAGAAAAGTTACGATGACGCTTTTAATCAACTCGAATAAACATTCACGGCGATTGAGTCAAAACTCCTTGTCTATTTTATTTTCGCAGTGTAAAGTTTCACTATGTGAAAGAAACATACACACATGATGTTAGCAGCCTTTTGGTGAAGGTTGGGTGAAAATTGTTATAGTATCTCAGCACAAAAGAAAACGAAACAAATCTTTTTTCACGATTTGTTCACAATCTGAAACCACCGACTCGGACTTAAAAGTGCACGCGCTGCACTATGCAAATGAACTACTCGTACGCGTCAGACTTCCGTTTCAAAAATTTTTCCCTTTCAAACTCTCCAAACGAGCAGAAACAATAAGAAACTATCAAAAACAGCTTTTGGTTATGATTAAGCATTGTTTGGCAAACTCACAAACTAATTCGATTTCGGAGTGAATAGTTTTCTTACAGAACTTTTCTCTACAAAATAAACACAAAAGTTTACAGGAATAACTAGCCGGCGAGCGGATTTTATTATTCACTGCGCGAAATTAAAGAAATTCTCGACCCTGAAAACACACACCTTTTCCATTAAATCAGAATATAAAAGTACATAGAAGAGTCCTGGTTCTTCTTCTCTGCCTTATTCCCTGCCACCGGCTAGCGCTGGTGGAACAATCGGCAAGAGAATCTCGAAACTCTCACCATTTCATCACACCAACGTGACCACATCCACGGGAGAACCCAAGACACGTGCGTGGATCAGCGCGGATATATGACGTCAGGATGGCGCAATTCGTTCTAAAAATAAAAAAAAATTGTCCCATATCATGGTCCGCGTGCATCACAAGACTTACGGTCTCCGTCCCTGATAATGACTCCTGTTCAGGCCCTTAATTTGCCCGACCTATTTGGTATTAATTCCTAGATGTCTGACATATTTCTTGAGGACTGGAATGTGCTAGAGTGGGTCCGTTGTTTAAACAGGGCAAATCATCTGATTTAAACAACTACCAGTCATTTCCGTAGTCGCCGAGGTGTTCAAGAGGATTGTGTACCATCAGTTATAAAACTTCTTAAGCGGTGAAGAAATCATCTCTAAACATAAATCTCAGGGTTTCCGGTCTTTACACTCAACTGTTACTGCTCTTCTAGAAGCTGCTGACAGTTGGGTGTTTAATATCGATCGCGGCTACGTAAATGCCATAGTGTTTCTCGACATACAAAACTGTTTGATCATAAAGTGCCGGGAATTCAAAGGAAAACTTTAGGTTGGTTAGCAAATTTGTTGTTACCTTTCTGAGAACTAACTGCATGAAAAATAGTTTTAGATACAGCGGCGCAACCCTTGGAAAAGCTTTACCCTGAAACATTAGAGAGTCTGGTCCTTAAATACCACTTATTAACCGAGCGTGAGGTCATTACAGGGAAATCTCAGACCAACGAGTTGATGTATTGATCGAGAGACAGCGAGGTCAATACATCAAGACCGAGGTCTGAAATTTCCCTGTAATGACCGAAGTAAAGAAGTATCTGTATGCTAGTTTTTCTTTTAGTTATTGAAAATGTAGTTGTGCTTTGTTCATCCCTTTTTGTTATTTTTGCCCACGCGCTCGTGGCTTTAATTCACAACTCAAAAGAGCCGTCAAGACGAGAAGAGATTTTCATAATGCCCGGTCATTACTTAGCTCTTATTAACCGAGCAGGAGGTCTGTATGGGAGAATCTTGACCGAGGTCGTAAGTACAGACCGAACGCAGTGAGGTCTGTACACACGACCGAGGTCAAGATTCTCCCATACAGACCGACTTAGCTCGGTTCATAAGATGTTTATTATATGGCAAAAACAAGAACAATTTAATTCGTTTAATGTAGCTGGTTTGTACTAAGTGACAGTTTGCTTGCAAACGTTGATGAGCGGCCGAATTTAATTCTTCCAAAGTTTGCTCGTCCTCTTTACTTTTTTTCATCCGCTTTTTGGCGCTTACAGGAGTAATTATTCTTAGATGAAAACAGTCATGATTTTGCATTCTAGTTTGCAACTTTTTCGCTTCAAAACATAACTGGTCTAGCTGCCGGTCTAGATGGGAAAATCTAGACCGCGGTCAATATCCATTTCAGCCAATCAAATTCGCGTATTTGGTGTAGTTCCCAGTCTTTGTGAGACAGAGCCATATAATAAAAGAAAATAATGCCCAATCAGCAGCTAATCAGAGCGAGCGTACTATTGTAGCCATATAATAAACCAATCTAAACGCTTACTCTATCATAACTTTTAAACACAAGGCATTCATGGAAATCAGGTTTTATCGTGGTAAGTTAAAATAATGTTAGGATTGGAATTTTAGGTTTAGAATCTTAGACATTTTATTGTACTTGCTGATTTTTACCATGTAGGGGACTTTGATGAGTCTGTCAGTCAATTAGTGCCGAATCGGTATCAAAAAAGATTCACCTATGCCAACTTCTATGGATTACCTGGGAGTCCTCTGGAGAAATGTCGTAAAAGTCTTATATTCTCCAGGATGTGAAGAAACGGCGCAAAGGGTCAATTTTAAAACTAATTTGGTTCTGGTATCTCTATTTTTTTGGCATCTTATGGGAATTTCATTTGAATATTTGACGCATTTTTGTGGTTAAATCGAAGTTTACTTTCTGAACCATGCTGTTTTTAGGATCTAAGAGGTAAAGCTAGTGACCTCAGGGATATTAACTTGTTTAGGTTTTATCTGTTACTGAGGTCCTGGTCGGGCATCGAAACTCTGGCTGGCGACAAAAGAAGAAAGAAGAAAAACGAGGAGTTTTCCTTGGGGACTGGGTGTCGCAACACGTCTCTCATGATAGGGATGTGATTGTTGCGGTATGTTTGATATCTAAAACCCGTACTGCCGTTAGAGGTAAGATATTATTAAAATCCATACCAAAATTGCAGTTTTATCACAGTTTGGATACTGCACCTGCTCTGATTCAGTAAAACATTAACTGGGTGGAGGGGCGTAGTTAGCATACGTTTGGTATGTTATCATACCAGTTTGATGGGTCACAGAGCATCGCTCTTAAAATCAGCAATGCAAAGAACTGGATTGGATCTTCACAACCATCTAGTTAGCTCTTTTCATCAGATCATGAGCCGGTTTTATGGTCTGTTGTTTACCATCAGGTTGTCACCACAAGTTTCAAGGTCATGAAAAAACGAGAAATACAATATAATACTGTCATTAGGAAGCTGACTTACGTATCGCCTCGTAAGATGCATTAAATCCTGGGTAACCATGGGCAAGAGATCGCAGCCTCACTTGGATGGTATTTCCGACAGAGTGCACTAGCACAGGAAGTTCTAGTCTATATATCTGAAATTCTAGAGGGTCATCATTCCAGCCAACATTAGTGATAAAAACTCTGGCCCCTTCCGACTCTCCAATACACGCTGAGCTTTGGTTTTGCTCCAAAGTGAAGCTGAAGGTTAGTTTGATAATTCGGCCAAGCGGTACTGTTATATTCCAGGTACAATTGCTGTTTGTGTAGAAGCTGTTTGGAAAATTCGGGCTTGAAAAGAATCCACTCGATCCTTTAAGGAAGTCTCCTGGTGGAACACACGCTGTATAGGAAATCAATCTAATCAGTTATAAGTGAACAAAGTGATAACTCAGGATAATGTTTCCTTTTTTCTGTTCCACTGTTATTACATCAGGTGGGGTAGGAAAAGTGGATGTTTCTCTCAGCTTCTAGCAAGCCATATTTATAAGAATAAAGCCAAGCGATCACAAACACGTCCTGTGCTCGCTCGATTGGTAAAACCGTATGTGCTTATTGACCGAGTGATATGGCTAGGCTATAGAATATCTTGAAGGAGGTCAAACGTTGTCGATGTCTTTTCAAATGGTGAATTTTGGCAACGGTAAAACACGGGAAAAGCCATGCTAAAAAAAAAAAAAAAAAAAAAAAATCGAACGAGGCTCAATGTGCTGTTCAGCTTTTTTCGGGAATAGAGATATTGGAGACTCTGCTGTCGGAATTCCCCTAAAACGCTAAAACGTGGCTATCGATGCAATATTTCACAATAAGATATTGAGCTATATATATTTTTTTTTTTATCATATCAGCGATTGTTAACGAATCACTTATCACGCATAGAAATCGTCTAATTGTTTTAGTAGAAATCCGCTAGTCGTTCGAAAATTTCATCTAAATCCCCTTCACAGACACTTTGAAATATTAGGTCTGCTTTCTTCTCGAATTATTTTCGTCTGTCAAAGATCCATGTTCTTGGAAGTGTATTTTTTGAGGTTCATTCAAATCTTTGTTGATCGAAAATTCTAGAAAAGCCAACGGTAGTTTTCCAATCGACAAGCAGGAATTTCTTTTTGTTTTGTTTGAAAATAGTACTAATTGGCTGTATACTGAGATGGTTATGCTTTTTTGGTGGTTTTGGTCCGAAATAGGATATTGATTATAGCCATTTTGGTCTAGAGATTTTTCACACAAGATAGTTGACGGGTGAGGGTTTTGGGAAACTGGCCGTACACGCCCGCGCAATTTTTCTGAGAGTACCCTCACCGAGGACGCAGATTGTCTTTGATTGATAACCGTTATTAGCTCAGTATGATGCTAAATTGGCCTTAGTTTTGCTAAAAAAAAGCAATTTTAATTTTTAACCTGACAGATAGATTTCCTCAAGATTAGGCACAAAAATGAAGAAAATTGTAATTGGTGCTTGCGCATAAGCCAAAATCTTGACATTTTTTGGTGAATGCCGTGCCAAATTTTTCTTTGTTGCCCCTTTCCTTTCGTTTTTCCTGGCCCGTTTACTCTCGCTACCTTCTGCGTGTCATGTTCTTTCTGGCTGCCGTAAAACGTTTGGCTTTAATTATGGGCAAAGCCTAGTCTGGAAATGGGACCTTGATCAATTATAGGTATAAGGGGCTATTATGCCACCATATTTGAACCAAATCTGATAACTTTGTTTAAAATTTGCCACGTCAGAATGTCCTTAATATCCAAAAACAACTGTTGCGCCGATAGATGTATTGTAGCTGTACTACCTACTTTTAAGAATGTCTGGTGACGTTTAAATCGATGACGTCACAGGTGGGACAAAGGAAATGACCATTAAGTGGCGATATATGGCTACTTGGGCGTCAAAGGGTTAGACATTTTCATTTTCATCAAACTTGTCATCTTAACCGGTAGATACGTCACCCTAGATAGACATGATTTCCCCTATTATTTTTTCCGGATTGAAATTTCCGTAGGTAAGGTTGCACGTTCCCAGGGAATGAGGGTGATAAGTTCTTCATAGGGTGATTTATTTATTTTCATTATTATTATCATTATCATTATCATTATCGTTATCGTTATCGTTACGTGTGCAATTTTTGTGTGAGTTTTTAATAAAGTTTTGTAAAAAAAAGATATTATTATTATTGTTATTATTATCATTATCATTATCATTATTATTATCATTATCTTTATCATTATCGTTATCGTTATCGTTACGTGTGTAAGTTTTGTGTCAGTTTTTAATAAAGTTTTATATAAACAAATTATTATTATTATTGTTATTATTATTATTCTAATTAAATTTTATTTACAGGACGATCACTTACACTACATACAGCACTAATGTTTTACTTACATTTACACTTACATTGTACTTACTATTTCTACTTACACTATTTATGCATGCACTTGTTACAATACATACATTACACATCAGTCACACTGATTAAATTATAGTTGGCTTATTTACAATGCTCTTTTCATTATAGATAAATTGCATGTTTTAACATACAAAACATACAAGTCACAAAAATGCTAAATTTTATTTTTGTCTTTCTGTAAAACACTTGACTATGCAAAACTGCTTTCTCACTTTTCAGCCACCTCCAACGGTAAAACAATAAAAACGCACTTACATAATGATAAGAAAAGAAGGAAAAAACATACAATCGAGCAAACAATCGAAAAAAATCAAACAAAAGACAGAAGGTGAAAAAGATTAAGTTAAGAAAGGGGGGTGGGGGGTAAACTAGTTTTCAAATTAACCTCGGTTACAGTGCGCGAGATCATTATATTGTTCGTGGGAGATACAAGGATTCACTGAGGAAAGGAATCTTTTCACTAATTTTACTTTGTGAAAAATTCACCGACATTCATACTGAGTGACTGAAAACAATCATAATTTGATTTCCCTGATAATCTGCCATCGAGAAATTGAGTTTATGGACAGCGCACGCATGTGAGGTGCGTGATTGGCTAGTTAACCTTGTGATAGGTGCAGCGTGCCAGAAGAAGAAGATCGGTTAACATGACTTCTGCTCAGCCTCAGAAGTTAGAAAAAAATTTACAAGCTAATGTAGAAAATCCCAAGTTTTCATTAATTTCAGTAAGTCTTTCCTTTTTATAAAAGGGTATCGTTTGTCGGTTCAGGCTTGTCATATTAATTTATTCTTTCTGATTTGTTTGGCGTTCTAGGTTTCCAGACTTATCTAGTCCAACGTTCGGTAATCAAACGCAATCAAACACCAATCGCTCGATTGGGTTCGGTAATTGAATAAAATCGAACTCACACTGAAATTTGGTCAATCAAATAGAATGGAACGTTCGATTGCTGAACGGTCGACCATCGAACAAAATCGAACTCTCGGCAGTCGTGCTCAATCAAACGTGCGATTAACGAACTCTTGTTTGTTAGAATTTTATGTTCCTATGTTAACACTGATAACAAATCGAATCGGATTGAGTTCGATTGCATTCGATTTTGTTCGACTGGTTGGACTGGTTGGATTATATTCGTTTACCGAACTCAAACGAACGATGCGGTCTTCGATTGAGTTTGATTGAAATTTGGTTCGATTTTGTTATATTATATACGCCGGGAGGTTCGTCAACATATTTCAGGCTCTTGATATATTTTTATTCATTCAGGTTGGCTATTAACACTACTGATCAATGCAACTTACCAGCGCCGGCGTTACCACAATAGCGAGAGGGGATCAAATAAAATGTCCTCAGTAACTCATACACGTAGTAAGAGCGGCAGTTCTTCACTTTAATGATGTTATTTTTTTCACAGCAGTCTCTGTAACCACTATAACAGACTGTACGTGTCACCACTCCTTCAGTAACTGTCGGGTGTGTACCATTAAGCCAACCAGGATTCTCAGTACCGCAGCGATGCATGAGAACACATTTGTCCGGCATCCGATCCCCGGCAGCTCCTTGGAAACGATACCAACCCGGTACCAGGTCCCTATCGTTTCTGTTGTGAGGCGGCTGTGCGTTTCCTTGAGCGCGGTTTGCTTCACTCAGGACTGTGTAATTTGTACAACCATCCACTTCAAGTAAAAACAAACCAGTTAGTTACAGCTCTGACAAAATTATAATCCTTTCTGTGGGGTATTTTAGCTTTATTTCTGTCCAGGTTTGTCATGTTAGCTTATTTATTCTCATTTTGATTGACATTCTGGGTTTGTCAACATATTTCAGGTTCATTGTATATATTCAATCATTCAGGTTGGATATTAACACAACTGATCAATGCAACTTACCAGCGCCGGCGTTACCACAATAGCGGAAGTACCTACGAAGTGTCCCCTGTAACTCATACACGTAGTAAGAGCTGCAGTTCTTCACTTTAATGATGTTACTATACCCACAGCAGTCACGGAAATAACTATAACAGACTGTACGTGTCACCACTCCTTCAGTAACTGTCGGGTGTGTACCATTAAGCCAACCAGGATGCACAGTACCGCAGCGATGCATGAGAACACATTTGTCCGGCATCCGATCCCCGGCAGCTCCTTGGAAACGATACCAACCCGTTACCAGGCCAGCATCGTCTCTGTAATGAGGCAGTTTTGCGTTTCCTTGAGGGCGGTCTGCTTCACTCAGGACTGTGTAATTTGTACAACCATCCACTTTAAGTAAAAACAAACCACTTAGTTACAGGTTTGACAAAATAATAATCCTTTCTGTGGGGTATCATATCTTTATATCTGTCCAGGTTTGTCATGTTGGCTTGTTTATTCTTATTTTGTTGGAATTCTAGGTTCGCCAACAGATTTCAGGCTCATAGTATATTTTTTGTCATTCAGGTTGTAACACAACTGATTAATACAACTTACGTGCGCCGGCGTTACCACAATAGCGAGAGTCCGGTTTAGATGTGTTCTGTAACTGATACACGAAGTAAGAGCTGCACTTCTTCACTTTAACGATGGTACTATACCAACAGCAGCCACTGTAATCGCTATAACAGACTGTACGTATCACCACTCCTTTATCGACTGCCGGGTGTGTACCATTAAGCCAAACAGGATGCCTAGTACCGCAGCGAAACATGAGAACACATTTGTCCGACATCCGATTTCCAGTAGCTCCTTGGAAACGATACCAACCCGTTACCAGGCCACTATCGTTTCTGTTATGAGGCGGCTGTGCGTTTCCTTGAGCGCGGTCTGCTTCACTCAGGACTGTGTAATTTGTACAACCCTCCACTTCAAGTAAAAACATACCAGTTAGTTACAGCAAGAGAGCTTGCAGTCATTAAAAAAAAATTATGATTATTATTGTAGGATATCTCATCAATATTTGCTTATTCTTTCCTGTTTTGTCAAAAGTTTTATATTTACCAAGATCATTAGCTAACTTCAAGATAACCTTAAAATGTACTTTTTCCTCTTACTAATAAAAGGTTGTAAAATCACTGCAGTCTTTTGTCAACACGAAAAACCTTTCTACTCTTTTCTACTTTTTTCTTCGTTCTCTTTCAACAAACGCTCAATAATCCGGACGAGGGAACTACTTACCTCCGCGAGTAGGTGCTGAAAGAAATCATAAAGTTTGGATTAAATTCAAACTCAAACAAGTTGATCAAATCAGAAAAATATCGTTTTACAGTGGAACCACGTTGATCCCGTCACCAACGGGCCACAAAAGTCTGTCCGTATTAACGGGGTGGCCGTATTAACGGGGTGACCGTATCAACATGGTGACCGTATTAACGGATGACGTATCAAAAGGGCGACCGTATTAAAGGGGTGACCTTATAGACCTTTATTACACGGCGGCCATTTTGAGTCCCAGGAGAACTAAAAACTTTGTTTTTGCCCGTCCAGCCTCGCACTGTATGAGAGGTTAGACGAGCAAAATCTTTTGTTTCAGCACTGCGTGATAAAGGTCTATTAAAGGGGCTCGAGCCGGAATAAAGCAGCCATAATAACCAGGTGCAGAAGGTGACCGTATGAAACGGGGTGGCCGTGAGGTGAGTGTTCTACTGTGGATATTATGTCTAATCTGTTTTTAACAACTTGATAGGAAATCAGTCCTGACTGAGAAAGGACTTTTTTTGAAGATGATTATGGGCATGAATGTAGACGAGGTTACAGGCGTTATCCCTTTGTTCTAATTTCTTGTCGGAGTCACGATACTCTTAGGCCAATGAGCGCCAAGAACCTGGCACGGTAACCATATAGGGCCGAAGCTAAGTGGCAACGGCCTCTTTTCTTCAAAACTTTTTTTAGAGAATCAAAGCCTAATTGTTGCAAGCAGTTAATTACGTTTCAAAAAGTCAAATTTAAAATCACTTTAACCATGCATGAGTATTTATTGAAAGAGTATGGCGAGCTTGCTTAACTGTGGATTCTCCACTGAAAGGAAGACTCTGTCAAAATTATATTAGTTGAACGTTTAAAAGAAACTATTCTATGATTCTACATTTTCCTTTGTGTTCGTCAGAATTGTACTTTACTACAGATCTTGGGGACTGCTATGATGTATGTGCGAGATGGTGCAAACTAGGAATGTGGTGGGTATTTTACTGGCAAGACAAACATTTAAATGCAGACCCTCGAATTTGTCATGGACCATGAGTTTGTTACAGTAGCCGACAGGTGGCTACACGTAATTACAGTAACGTAGCTTTCAGTGCAGGCATATTTTGGACGGGCGAGTGCACATTTTCGTATTAGGCCGCCATCTTGGATTTGGTAACTGTGGAGGATTGGGGAAATATTTCCCGAGGAGTAGGCGTTAACAAAAACCCGATTTATTATCTAGCGTTCCGCTACAGAATAACGACTGGACTGCAGGCTACACATAACTATCCTGGCCAGAGGGAAGAGAATGTTAATACACAATCGCACAAAAACTAAATGAGATAATAGCTTACTTATCTGTGCGGTGCCAAAAGAAACAATGACTTGTAGAAATAACAGTTGTAGCATCTTTTAAAGCTGCAGAAAACCACATCAACCCTGTGTTTTAATTTGCTGTATAACTTTGTGAGTAGAAATAACGAAACCACGAGGCCGCAGGCCGAGTGGTTTTATTGTTTTCGAGCGTTTGGAAATCTGATGAAACCCGAAGCACGAGTTTTTGAAATTAGTTCTCCAACAAAGAAAATTAGTTTAAATTATCATTTGAATAATATTTCCCAATTCAACTATTATATTTGTGACGTGAAATATGCATGATCCTGAAAATCATGTGCATGATGTGCATGATCCTATCACCTAATTGCTGCGCTATGACAATATTTGAATATTCATCAGCTGATGTCACGTTGTTACCTAGCTGTTTGTCAGTTCCGAGCGAACACGTTGCTTCACAGAGCAAATGGCAAAGTGCAGATTTAGACCTCCTAAAACTAGCGAAGAAGAGGAAAAGTGTGTGGCCAGCGCAATTCCGAGGTAACGTGTGCATTTGGTCTGATAAAATTTCTAACGTCAGTGCGAATTTAGGTCGGAATTGTACAGTAAGGTTGAAAGTAAACCAAAACACGAGGTCGCCACTAGACAGCAAAACAGTCGTATCTTTTTGCGAACGCGACCGACGGTCCATATTCGAACGAAAGGTCTGGAGCGAGTGGAAAAACGGCGAGGGAGAATGGTGAGAGACGCTTAAAAATACGACTGTCCGCCATGCATATATCAAATTCGTTCAAAATTACCCGTTCTTCCAGCAACGGGAAATTCCCATTAGTCTAATCCTGACGCAATCTGTCATCAAATGTCAATCACACCTCATCAAAAAGATATAGACGCCCTATCAGTTTCCCAGGAAAGACAGAAATTATCGCGGCCGGGTATCGCGGGAAGAATGCAGAATGTCTAACATTCTCACTAATGTACGAGTTGCGCTGGCAACTACAGACGTACAGAGTATTTTAGAAATACCGGCAACTGATCAGATCCACATGGAGGATCGAAACCATGGCCTGCCTTAACTAAGCCGAACAATGGCATATATAACACTGTGAACACGCAAAACAGTCAACAGGCTTGCGCGTAAAGAGTTACATTCGAGTCCTGTGGTACTAGAACGATCAAAGGTGAAATATATGGCGCGTTTTTAGTGTCAAAATTCAAAACCTCATTTCAGACATGCTATTTTTCTGTTCAAATATCCAATCCTTTAATTGAAACCTAAAGCTTTTCAATTCAAATATGATATCCTTCTATTCCGATTTCCAGTTCGTTAATTAAACTTCTTGTTCAACAATTCAGTCACGCAATTTGGTTATTGAAACATCCATAGTTTCAATTCAAAGCAACATTTCTTCAAAGCATTTACGCTCTTTTTCTATTCAAACGTGCAATCCTTCGTTTCAAAAATGTTTTTCTGCGAGCCAAACATCCAGTCGTTTTATTCAAACCTGCTATTGTTCATTTCAAATTTCCAGTCTCGCAATTCAAAACAGTCAGTTCCGCAAGTAAAATCGCTATCAGGCTATACCAATATGCAGTTCTTCACCGCAAATCTACAATTCGTCAATTCCAATACACTATTCCTCAATTCAAACAGGCTTTTTGTCCACAGAAACATGCAATTCTTCATGTTGAAACAACTGTTCTGCAATTCAAACACTCTACTCTTCAATTCAAACCGACAATTCTTCTATTCCAACATGTAATCTTTTAGGTCAGATCTACTGTGCGACAAAGGAGACATCCGATCGTTTATTTTGATAACCCTGTTCATCACGTCAAATATTCCAACTCCTTTTTCAAACATCCAATAATTCAATGCGAACGTGATATTTAGCACTCGTCATTTCCAACACGTAATCCTCCAATCTTTGAACGCAAACACGCTGTCCTTCGTCGTCACCTGGAACCTAGCCCGGTCACGCATGCGTATTAGGAAGAAAGGCGATAAAAAGGCGGCATCGCGGGAATCTTAAAATTTGCTTCTGGCGGATTGAGTTGCTATATGGTCAAAATGGCTGCAACAGTTACAGAGCACCTTCTGGTACGAACTCTATCGTTGAAAAATGAGTTGACAAGATTTACACAGGCGGGAAATTTAACACCAGAAACACTGGACTATTTACGTTATCAGTCGGATATGCTTTATGAACATGCAGTTCGCTTGGCTCCTTTGGGTTGCGATCGCGTTTTCAACGAAATTATTCCTAAACTACGAGAAGTTTCGACTATTATTCGCGCTCAAGATTCAGAAAAAGAACAGTGGTCTAACTTTCATTTGAGTAAATACTACAGTGGAAATTGTGGACGGCCAAAGTTCGTTATTTCCCAGGAACAATTGGAATACCTTATTGCAAACGGGTTTAACGCAGTCGAAATAGGCACACTACTAGGGGTGTCCCTCAGCACGGTGAGGCGCCGTATGATCGAGTACAGCATTGACACATCCAGACCATTTTCAGACATAACTGATGAGAATCTCTGTGAACTTATCCGGGACATCAAGAAAGAGAATCCTAGAAGTGGTTACAGGATGATGTTGGGCCACCTTCGTGCAAGAGGATATCGAGTATCTCAGCTTAGGGTGCGTCAAACGATGCAAAAAGAAGATCCAGAGGGAACTGTTACTCGGTGGATGACCACTGTTCAACGACGAGCTTACTCAGTCAGTGGCCCAAATGCACTGTGGCACATTGACGGTAACCACAAGCTAATTAGGTATGAAATTCACAACTGTGTTAGGTGACCTCTCCTACCTTGCATGTTTTACTGCTGCACAGCATTAAAGCGGTCAAGTAGGCAGACCTAGGCAGCTCCATGTTCAATTGGAAAACTTTTCGTTCAAGATTTAACCCGGTATTATGTCCATGTATGCCTCCCGGGGGGGAGGCTACTCCCTATAGTGACCTAAACGGGGAGGCTCCGCCCAAAAGGGGTAACTTTTTCAGGCTTCAGGTATATAAAAGGGTAGGGATTTCACAAGTTGAGGTATATAAAAGGGTAGGGAAATCGGTGATTTAGGTATTTAAGAGGGCCTTAAATTACACTGTTTCAAATAGACGCCCCTTATGGCTGTATCTGTGTATTTATTAAGGACTACATGAAAATGAGAACAAGACTTCCTAAATTAGGTATGTGAAAGGGGTACCTTTTCTGCCAATGTGGTATACAAAAGGGTAAGGGGTTGCACTTCGGGGCGGAGCCTCCCCGTATTAAAATTTGTTAAGTCCCCCCCCCCCCCCCCCCACCCGGGTATGCCTGTCATTTTTTGTTATTGATTAGTGTCATATTAACTAATTACTATGGAGAACGGTTTAGATAACCGGCCATAGGTTGGCGGCAGTCAATGCTAAGTTCACGAAAACTATTTGTCTTATAGATGGAGAATGGTGATTCATGGCGGAATCGACGGATATTCGCGCATTCCAGTATTTCTTCGCTGTTCCGCTAACAACTTTGCCTCAACTGTTCTGTCTCACTTCCTTGAAGCAGTTCGCCAATATGGATTGCCTTCACGAGTACGTTCGGACAAGGGTGGCGAGAACGTGGACGTCTCCCTGTTTATGTTGACCCACCCCAGGCGTGGTCCCGGAAGGGGAAGCATGATTGCTGGAAAGAGCGTTCACAATCAGCGAATTGAGCGACTATGGCGGGATCTCTATTTCCAAAAGACCGCAACCTTCTACCAACTTTTCTGTCATATGGAAGATAACAGAATCTTGGATGTGAGCAATGAAGTGCACATGTTTTCCCTGCATTACATATTTTTGCCCCGTGTGAATGCGCAGCTGGATGATTTTGTCAACGGATGGATCAACCACGGCCTTTCATCCGCCCACAATAGAACCCCTAGACAGCTTTGGATTTGGGGGATGCAACAGAGTGCAGCATCCTGCACTACTGTGTCGGAAGAAATGTTTGGGGTAAGCCATTACTTAACCATTGATTTTCAGTTGAAATGTCTCCCAGTGAAAGCTCAATTCTTCAACAATTTCTTCCTATTACTTAATTCTGTCAACAGGAAGATTTTCAGGGGTATGGTATTGATTGGACAGGACCTTTACCTGATGAAGAACATGATGGGCCACTGCAGTCTGATGGAGAGGTTGTTGAAGTACCAGCCACTCTTACGATGGATCAACGCAAGACACAGTCGCTTGCCGCGGAAATAAATCCACTTCAACAGAGTGACAGTTATGGGATTGATTTATACTTACAAACAGTTGCTTTAGTAGAAAGGTTAATGCTAGAATAGAACATAAATCATCTCCATTGTTACCGGCAGTAACTTGACAGTGTATACAACAACAACAGTGTACAACAGTTATTTATTTGGGAAAGCGGTGAAACTGTTCATAATTGATAACCATCTGCTTTTGTTATCAGCTAATATTATATCTGATCAAGACTTTAAAGTTATATTTAATCAACATTCATCCCAAGTTTCCTGCGTGCAGCTTAGCATACCGCTCAAAGCATCAGTTTGGTCCTTTATAACAGTACTTACTTTTGTGAGAATCAATCCTTATAAAGTTTCATTTAACAAAGTACTTTAATATCTGAGTTAACTATAACCCAACATTACTTTAGAGAACAAAACTGGCAAGGGGAGAGGAGCTATGAGGAGATTTGGAAGTCCTGTTGATTTCAAGGCAGTTTGAACCGTACTGAGTGAATCATGTTGAACACATGGAAAGGTCTTTAAGGACTGCCACTTCTGTTTCACCTCTCTTTTCCCCATTGTCATCAGAACACAACAGTATCCATGGACAGTCTCCAGTTGGGAAAACTAGTGTATCAGTAAATTGGAAGATGCCACACTCACAGCAATTTTCAAAACACAACGATGAAATGCAACAACTGAGAGAAACAACAAAACACGAAAAAATACATGCATATAGCACTGTCAAAGGCCAAAACAAATAGTTTCTTGTTATTTCCCTGTTTGAAATGACAGATTATGCAGTAGGCTGCTAATTGGGTGCTAAACATGTACTGCTAATTACCTTCTATGACAAAATATAATTTATAAGGGCATTTTAAATATAAATGCTACATACAAAACTCTCTAGAGTACAGGAAGAAATGGCATGGACACTTAATTTCAGCTGTGGAAATTGAATAATTACGATAAAATCGAATAAAAAATTTAAACATGTATGCAAACTTCTTTGTTAACATTACACATAAGGCATAAAGAAACTCCGGGTTCTGCAGGTTGTACGTTTGGTAAGAAAATGTGACTGATTAATGAAAATACTCAGTTCTACAAATTCATATCATTCCAAAAAAGGCGCTAGCAAAAGCGTAATCATACAAATTACGTAGTTCTTGAACTTGTAGAAGTGGGGTGGTTAATGTTCCTCTTGGAATGGTGAGGCAGTTTGTACATGTGTTAGCTCTTGGTAGGAAATTACCACCAAAGACCTCAGCAAATACAATTTGGGGATGTAATGAAAATCCCAACACTGGCTCTTCGTCAACACCAGTGGTGAACTGCAAGATGTGTTCCAATGTCAAATCACCTCTTCTTCCACCTGGAAAAGATATAGGTCACCAAAACAAGACTGTTACATGACCAGCTTCTGTAAAAATCCCTGTTTGTTAGCACAACATTTTTACTTCACTTTTGGAAAAATGTTAAAGAAAATTTCAATATGGTTCCTGATAATGAAATGTACTTACTTGCAACTTCTCTTAAGTACTTAATAAAGATGCTGTAAACGTCTCCCTCAAACTTTCTGCTGTTGGTGCCTTCTTCACTGAAGTCAGGCGTTAGAAGTGATGTTAAATGCTTCAGTGTTAAAGTGCCCTTTTCTACTTTCCTGAAGAGATGCATGAGAAGAGGTATTTCTTTCACAACCTATGTGAAATGAATGATTCTTTAATAAATGTTTTTATCATGCTAGAGATGTTCTTCAATGTTAAAATAAATAGGCCATTTCCAGTATGTGACATGAGCATGGATGCTTATTGCTAGCTACCATGCAAAAATTCCAAGACCTCCCCTGAGATTTATGCTTTACATTAAGTTTTAAGTTAATTTAAAACAACAATTACCTGAATTTTTTCTTAGCATGATGGTCATTATCGACAGCCCATCAAAACCTGCAGCAGTCTCCAAATAAAATTCCCTTCTTGATGTAACAATTTCAAATATCCCTGTTTCCCCTGCTTTGACCAAAAAAAAATCCTGACATTTTCCTGTTATGTACTACCATGGACAAAGGACTTCAACAAGGGCAGATCCGGGTTTTTTCGTAAAAGGGGTGCACCTCTAAGGAATGATGTCACTGACCGATGAGGTAAACAAACTTTAAAAGTTAATACGAAGAAGAAGGCTTTATCTCAGGGTTGAGCACCCCCTGTACCCTCCCCCTTGATCTGGCCCTGTTCAAATATCTAATGTTGAAAAACTATATAAAACTGTTGCAAAACAACAAACCTGGTATACCCCAAGTTCACTGAGACCCTTTCGAATTGCAAGCATACATGGAGAAGGATTGACGCCCATAAAGATTTCCTGTAACAATTCTTCTGGTAGAAATCTGGGAAGTTTTCCATTCTGCAACATGCTAAGTGCTACCAAAAGAAATATTTTTTTATTAGGAACAAATGTGTAAAAAGAGACCATTTCCAGAGCCTACTTGCACAAGAGTTTGTAAGCACAACTCCGTCAACTGATTATATATCAAATAACAGAATGCTGGGCTGAATCCAAAATTCAAAGAGGCAGCATTTGGAACAGTGAATTCTTATTACCATGATAGTTATTATCATGGAACACAACAACTAATACAGTCATACAGTGCACAAACATAGCACCTCTACTCAAAGTATGAAGTTGAAAACTCACACAGACACTAACATTAAGAAAAACTATACTTTCCATTTAGACATGAGTAAACTACAAGTTCACCTTATTTAACTTCACAGAAGATTTCAGTGAGAAGTTTGCTGATGTAGCACTAAAATTTTTTAACTCTGATTGCCACATAACATATGCTATTCATTAATTGCAAAACATACCAAAGATAACTCCAACTGTGTGGTAATCTTTTTCTTGGTTCTCCTTTATACCATCATCAAACAATTTCTCCTTGATTTCTCTCAAAATTAGCAGGAAGAATTCTTTTCTGGGTCCACCCAAGTCCACAGCTTTCTAAGATGTGATCAGAAAAAGAAAGAAGCATATAAAAGGTCATAAAGTAAACTGACCATGCAGACATTTCAAGCATAATATATCTTTATATCAAGCAAGGCTTCAGCCCTCTTTTTGTCAGAAATCAATAATAAATGCTAGGGTATATTTATTTCAAACACCCCATATCAAAATTGTGATCCTGGCATATCAACATGCCCCATAAAAGATGCAATAAACAACTGGGCCGACTTGATTCAATATTTTCATCTTTGGGGGATGTCTTTGAAACTCAGTGTTTCCTAGACTTCTTTTAGTGTGCATTGTCTACTTCTCAAATCTTATGCAACCAGGCCCATCAGTGTACAAGTAAATGTGTCAGGTTAAACTTGATTTTCCGGTTAGCTGCTGTTTCCAATTAACATACGTATCATTAACCTGCTTCAACCTGAAGATAACACTTTTACAATGATATAAAAAATTGAATTCATTTTAAATACTCCCAGTAAATTGGTATGTTCAGGTTGAAACAGCATAGCCTAAGTTGGAAACAGATTTAACTTAAAAAGCAATTTCAATTACAACAGAAATGCAAAAAGGCATCCCTAAATCATTATTTATTCAAATTCAAACAACATCATTAAATACCTCATTATAAAATTGAACCTCGAGTGTCAAGCGTTTGTCCTCAAGAGCTGCTATTTCATCAAAGCCAGTTTTCTGAAGATTGAAGCGGTCAACAAATATTTGATTTGTTTCACCTTCAACTGTTTGGGAAGGATCTGAAATGTCAAGCTGCCTTCCAGTGACCATTCGACTTTGTAAAACACGCAATACTTCCACAGGGTTGTTTATAACATTGGACTGTTGACATAGTTGTACTGTTTCCTGCACAGCTTCATCAACAGACGCACATCTCTGAGTACCAGCTCGCAAAATTTCAATGTTATCTGAGTCAGGTTCATGGGTTACCAAGAAAGTTTCCAATTCCTCATCTGCTGCTTGCTCATCAAGTGCATTGCTCACTACCACTGGTGAAGTAATGGATGTACTTGCAGAACTTTGAGAGACATTTACATGTGCATCAGTGGGAGACGTCGACAGGCATTCAGTATGTAGAATGACAGGAACCAATAACTGTTGACTGCTTGGAGTTTCAGGGGCAAGAGGTAATTCTGCACTGGTTGGGCTGTCCTTCCTTTCATCATTTGAGCTACTGGTACAAGTAGATATGGTTGGATCTTCCTCTGGCGCATGTTCCCCATGTTTATTACTAAGATAAAAATAATTTATTAGAGGCAAACAAGAAGAAAAGAAGAAACAGGGTAGGGAATTAACCCAGGGGGAGGGGAGCTACTCCCTTACACTTCCTAGGTGTTTGTGGAATGAGCTTTTTTGGTCTGAAAAGGGGTATAGATTTAAACCCATTTTGGTGTGAAATACACTACATGTGTGTTTATCTCTCTGGCTTGGCACTGGGTATCTTGTTTACAAGGAACAGTTTTTACAGCATTCGGATAGGGTGAGGGTTTCAAGGTTTGGGCCACACACCCCAGACCAAATTTTGGGGAGCACTCCCCTCCACGGATGGTATAACAGCTGGTGGAACAGATCCTTAGCAAAGTCTGCAATTTTTAAAGATGTATAAAACAACGAACAAAACACATTCACAACAACAGATATTGTATTGTTTCAAAAGTTCAGTTATCAAGACAATGTCACAATTCTAATTTCCATTGAGCTTGCTGATTAAAATCTCGTCTTTACATTGATTTATTTTATATCTATCTAAAAGAAGTGTGTGGTGTAATGAAAGTAAGGCAGATAAAAGCTTTCACTATAAACATCAGCAAGCTTTAAAAATGCATGTTTAACAAATAGATTCCATATTGCCGTGCGTCTGTTCAGTAATAGATCACAGATGATGTCAAAATGTGATAAGAACAAAAAAGTGGCACACGAGGCGTAGCCGAGTGTGTCACTGATGTTCTTACCACATTTTGGCGTCTTCTGTGATCTATTACTGAATCAGACGCACGGCAATATGGAATCTATTTGTTTTATATAATAACGAAAAGCCTTTTTATTTCAAAATATTTCAACATAACGCGAAAGCCGGCCTTTGGCCCGCCCGGCTTTTGCCCGCTTTCGCGAACACACAAAAAAAAGCCATTTGACGTGATCTATGATCTATACAAAATGAAGCAATTTCATTGGTTACTATGCGTAGCAAAGAATTGTGATTGGTCGAGAAAAATCACGCCACTGTCAAACGTCGCTTCTCGTGGAATGAAACCTTACAGCGAAAGCAGAATTGAACTGCGAAATCTACAAATCTTGAAGAAAATGCTGGAAAAATCAAGTCAGTTTTTGTCATCAGAGCAGCTCTGTGAGTCGAAAAGCTTGGACGTTTGCCTTGAAAATTACAGAAGCTGAAAAAATACCCTCGGAAAACTTGTGGTTGCGGTCAACCTAGAGGCCATTTGATTCGAGTTTTGAATGAAAGGAGCGTAAATGACGGTGGAGATTTCTGTCTTCTGTGGTTGGTGATTCTCAAATCAGCTTGATATAGTGTCGGAGACACATTTTAGCTGCGATACTGTTAACCGTGAGCTGTGGTTAGCTATACTTTGCTCGCTGCTTTGCATGAAACGGACAGGACCATTCGCATCGGAAAGCAAGGTTATGTAAACTTATTTATTTTACCGATTTTAAGAAGTGATGTTTTGATGTTTCATTCCTGACATCAATCAGTGTGTCAACATTTGTTTTGACATTGGGAAGAGTTGAATTTTTTAAATAAATTAATCTCAGAAACATTTTGTTTACTGTGTTTGTTCGTTGTTTTATACATCTTTAAAAATTGCAGACTTTGCTAAGGATCTGTTCCACCAGCTGTTATACCATCCGTGGAGGGGAGTGCTCCCCAAAATTTGGTCTGGGGTGTGTGGCCCAAACCTTGAAACCCTCACCCTATCCGAATGCTGTAAAAACTGTTCCTTGTAAACAAGATACCCAGTGCCAAGCCAGAGAGATAAACACACATGTAGTGTATTTCACACCAAAATGGGTTTAAATCTATACCCCTTTTCAGACCAAAAAAGCTCATTCCACAAACACCTAGGAAGTGTAAGGGAGTAGCTCCCCTCCCCCTGGGTTAATTCCCTACCCTGTTTCTTCTTTCTTCTTGTTTGCCTCTAATAAATTATTTTTATCTTAGTAATAAACATGGGGAACATGCGCCAGAGGAAGATCCAACCATATCTACTTGTACCAGTAGCTCAAATGATGAAAGGAAGGACAGCCCAACCAGTGCAGAATTACCTCTTGCCCCTGAAACTCCAAGCAGTCAACAGTTATTGGTTCCTGTCATTCTACATACTGAATGCCTGTCGACGTCTCCCACTGATGCACATGTAAATGTCTCTCAAAGTTCTGCAAGTACATCCATTACTTCACCAGTGGTAGTGAGCAATGCACTTGATGAGCAAGCAGCAGATGAGGAATTGGAAACTTTCTTGGTAACCCATGAACCTGACTCAGATAACATTGAAATTTTGCGAGCTGGTACTCAGAGATGTGCGTCTGTTGATGAAGCTGTGCAGGAAACAGTACAACTATGTCAACAGTCCAATGTTATAAACAACCCTGTGGAAGTATTGCGTGTTTTACAAAGTCGAATGGTCACTGGAAGGCAGCTTGACATTTCAGATCCTTCCCAAACAGTTGAAGGTGAAACAAATCAAATATTTGTTGACCGCTTCAATCTTCAGAAAACTGGCTTTGATGAAATAGCAGCTCTTGAGGACAAACGCTTGACACTCGAGGTTCAATTTTATAATGAGGTATTTAATGATGTTGTTTGAATTTGAATAAATAATGATTTAGGGATGCCTTTTTGCATTTCTGTTGTAATTGAAATTGCTTTTTAAGTTAAATCTGTTTCCAACTTAGGCTATGCTGTTTCAACCTGAACATACCAATTTACTGGGAGTATTTAAAATGAATTCAATTTTTTATATCATTGTAAAAGTGTTATCTTCAGGTTGAAGCAGGTTAATGATACGTATGTTAATTGGAAACAGCAGCTAACCGGAAAATCAAGTTTAACCTGACACATTTACTTGTACACTGATGGGCCTGGTTGCATAAGATTTGAGAAGTAGACAATGCACACTAAAAGAAGTCTAGGAAACACTGAGTTTCAAAGACATCCCCCAAAGATGAAAATATTGAATCAAGTCGGCCCAGTTGTTTATTGCATCTTTTATGGGGCATGTTGATATGCCAGGATCACAATTTTGATATGGGGTGTTTGAAATAAATATACCCTAGCATTTATTATTGATTTCTGACAAAAAGAGGGCTGAAGCCTTGCTTGATATAAAGATATATTATGCTTGAAATGTCTGCATGGTCAGTTTACTTTATGACCTTTTATATGCTTCTTTCTTTTTCTGATCACATCTTAGAAAGCTGTGGACTTGGGTGGACCCAGAAAAGAATTCTTCCTGCTAATTTTGAGAGAAATCAAGGAGAAATTGTTTGATGATGGTATAAAGGAGAACCAAGAAAAAGATTACCACACAGTTGGAGTTATCTTTGGTATGTTTTGCAATTAATGAATAGCATATGTTATGTGGCAATCAGAGTTAAAAAATTTTAGTGCTACATCAGCAAACTTCTCACTGAAATCTTCTGTGAAGTTAAATAAGGTGAACTTGTAGTTTACTCATGTCTAAATGGAAAGTATAGTTTTTCTTAATGTTAGTGTCTGTGTGAGTTTTCAACTTCATACTTTGAGTAGAGGTGCTATGTTTGTGCACTGTATGACTGTATTAGTTGTTGTGTTCCATGATAATAACTATCATGGTAATAAGAATTCACTGTTCCAAATGCTGCCTCTTTGAATTTTGGATTCAGCCCAGCATTCTGTTATTTGATATATAATCAGTTGACGGAGTTGTGCTTACAAACTCTTGTGCAAGTAGGCTCTGGAAATGGTCTCTTTTTACACATTTGTTCCTAATAAAAAAATATTTCTTTTGGTAGCACTTAGCATGTTGCAGAATGGAAAACTTCCCAGATTTCTACCAGAAGAATTGTTACAGGAAATCTTTATGGGCGTCAATCCTTCTCCATGTATGCTTGCAATTCGAAAGGGTCTCAGTGAACTTGGGGTATACCAGGTTTGTTGTTTTGCAACAGTTTTATATAGTTTTTCAACATTAGATATTTGAACAGGGCCAGATCAAGGGGGAGGGTACAGGGGGTGCTCAACCCTGAGATAAAGCCTTCTTCTTCGTATTAACTTTTAAAGTTTGTTTACCTCATCGGTCAGTGACATCATTCCTTAGAGGTGCACCCCTTTTACGAAAAAACCCGGATCTGCCCTTGTTGAAGTCCTTTGTCCATGGTAGTACATAACAGGAAAATGTCAGGATTTTTTTTTGGTCAAAGCAGGGGAAACAGGGATATTTGAAATTGTTACATCAAGAAGGGAATTTTATTTGGAGACTGCTGCAGGTTTTGATGGGCTGTCGATAATGACCATCATGCTAAGAAAAAATTCAGGTAATTGTTGTTTTAAATTAACTTAAAACTTAATGTAAAGCATAAATCTCAGGGGAGGTCTTGGAATTTTTGCATGGTAGCTAGCAATAAGCATCCATGCTCATGTCACATACTGGAAATGGCCTATTTATTTTAACATTGAAGAACATCTCTAGCATGATAAAAACATTTATTAAAGAATCATTCATTTCACATAGGTTGTGAAAGAAATACCTCTTCTCATGCATCTCTTCAGGAAAGTAGAAAAGGGCACTTTAACACTGAAGCATTTAACATCACTTCTAACGCCTGACTTCAGTGAAGAAGGCACCAACAGCAGAAAGTTTGAGGGAGACGTTTACAGCATCTTTATTAAGTACTTAAGAGAAGTTGCAAGTAAGTACATTTCATTATCAGGAACCATATTGAAATTTTCTTTAACATTTTTCCAAAAGTGAAGTAAAAATGTTGTGCTAACAAACAGGGATTTTTACAGAAGCTGGTCATGTAACAGTCTTGTTTTGGTGACCTATATCTTTTCCAGGTGGAAGAAGAGGTGATTTGACATTGGAACACATCTTGCAGTTCACCACTGGTGTTGACGAAGAGCCAGTGTTGGGATTTTCATTACATCCCCAAATTGTATTTGCTGAGGTCTTTGGTGGTAATTTCCTACCAAGAGCTAACACATGTACAAACTGCCTCACCATTCCAAGAGGAACATTAACCACCCCACTTCTACAAGTTCAAGAACTACGTAATTTGTATGATTACGCTTTTGCTAGCGCCTTTTTTGGAATGATATGAATTTGTAGAACTGAGTATTTTCATTAATCAGTCACATTTTCTTACCAAACGTACAACCTGCAGAACCCGGAGTTTCTTTATGCCTTATGTGTAATGTTAACAAAGAAGTTTGCATACATGTTTAAATTTTTTATTCGATTTTATCGTAATTATTCAATTTCCACAGCTGAAATTAAGTGTCCATGCCATTTCTTCCTGTACTCTAGAGAGTTTTGTATGTAGCATTTATATTTAAAATGCCCTTATAAATTATATTTTGTCATAGAAGGTAATTAGCAGTACATGTTTAGCACCCAATTAGCAGCCTACTGCATAATCTGTCATTTCAAACAGGGAAATAACAAGAAACTATTTGTTTTGGCCTTTGACAGTGCTATATGCATGTATTTTTTCGTGTTTTGTTGTTTCTCTCAGTTGTTGCATTTCATCGTTGTGTTTTGAAAATTGCTGTGAGTGTGGCATCTTCCAATTTACTGATACACTAGTTTTCCCAACTGGAGACTGTCCATGGATACTGTTGTGTTCTGATGACAATGGGGAAAAGAGAGGTGAAACAGAAGTGGCAGTCCTTAAAGACCTTTCCATGTGTTCAACATGATTCACTCAGTACGGTTCAAACTGCCTTGAAATCAACAGGACTTCCAAATCTCCTCATAGCTCCTCTCCCCTTGCCAGTTTTGTTCTCTAAAGTAATGTTGGGTTATAGTTAACTCAGATATTAAAGTACTTTGTTAAATGAAACTTTATAAGGATTGATTCTCACAAAAGTAAGTACTGTTATAAAGGACCAAACTGATGCTTTGAGCGGTATGCTAAGCTGCACGCAGGAAACTTGGGATGAATGTTGATTAAATATAACTTTAAAGTCTTGATCAGATATAATATTAGCTGATAACAAAAGCAGATGGTTATCAATTATGAACAGTTTCACCGCTTTCCCAAATAAATAACTGTTGTACACTGTTGTTGTTGTATACACTGTCAAGTTACTGCCGGTAACAATGGAGATGATTTATGTTCTATTCTAGCATTAACCTTTCTACTAAAGCAACTGTTTGTAAGTATAAATCAATCCCATAACTGTCACTCTGTTGAAGTGGATTTATTTCCGCGGCAAGCGACTGTGTCTTGCGTTGATCCATCGTAAGAGTGGCTGGTACTTCAACAACCTCTCCATCAGACTGCAGTGGCCCATCATGTTCTTCATCAGGTAAAGGTCCTGTCCAATCAATACCATACCCCTGAAAATCTTCCTGTTGACAGAATTAAGTAATAGGAAGAAATTGTTGAAGAATTGAGCTTTCACTGGGAGACATTTCAACTGAAAATCAATGGTTAAGTAATGGCTTACCCCAAACATTTCTTCCGACACAGTAGTGCAGGATGCTGCACTCTGTTGCATCCCCCAAATCCAAAGCTGTCTAGGGGTTCTATTGTGGGCGGATGAAAGGCCGTGGTTGATCCATCCGTTGACAAAATCATCCAGCTGCGCATTCACACGGGGCAAAAATATGTAATGCAGGGAAAACATGTGCACTTCATTGCTCACATCCAAGATTCTGTTATCTTCCATATGACAGAAAAGTTGGTAGAAGGTTGCGGTCTTTTGGAAATAGAGATCCCGCCATAGTCGCTCAATTCGCTGATTGTGAACGCTCTTTCCAGCAATCATGCTTCCCCTTCCGGGACCACGCCTGGGGTGGGTCAACATAAACAGGGAGACGTCCACGTTCTCGCCACCCTTGTCCGAACGTACTCGTGAAGGCAATCCATATTGGCGAACTGCTTCAAGGAAGTGAGACAGAACAGTTGAGGCAAAGTTGTTAGCGGAACAGCGAAGAAATACTGGAATGCGCGAATATCCGTCGATTCCGCCATGAATCACCATTCTCCATCTATAAGACAAATAGTTTTCGTGAACTTAGCATTGACTGCCGCCAACCTATGGCCGGTTATCTAAACCGTTCTCCATAGTAATTAGTTAATATGACACTAATCAATAACAAAAAATGACAGGCATACCCGGGTGGGGGGGGGGGGGGGGGGACTTAACAAATTTTAATACGGGGAGGCTCCGCCCCGAAGTGCAACCCCTTACCCTTTTGTATACCACATTGGCAGAAAAGGTACCCCTTTCACATACCTAATTTAGGAAGTCTTGTTCTCATTTTCATGTAGTCCTTAATAAATACACAGATACAGCCATAAGGGGCGTCTATTTGAAACAGTGTAATTTAAGGCCCTCTTAAATACCTAAATCACCGATTTCCCTACCCTTTTATATACCTCAACTTGTGAAATCCCTACCCTTTTATATACCTGAAGCCTGAAAAAGTTACCCCTTTTGGGCGGAGCCTCCCCGTTTAGGTCACTATAGGGAGTAGCCTCCCCCCCGGGAGGCATACATGGACATAATACCGGGTTAAATCTTGAACGAAAAGTTTTCCAATTGAACATGGAGCTGCCTAGGTCTGCCTACTTGACCGCTTTAATGCTGTGCAGCAGTAAAACATGCAAGGTAGGAGAGGTCACCTAACACAGTTGTGAATTTCATACCTAATTAGCTTGTGGTTACCGTCAATGTGCCACAGTGCATTTGGGCCACTGACTGAGTAAGCTCGTCGTTGAACAGTGGTCATCCACCGAGTAACAGTTCCCTCTGGATCTTCTTTTTGCATCGTTTGACGCACCCTAAGCTGAGATACTCGATATCCTCTTGCACGAAGGTGGCCCAACATCATCCTGTAACCACTTCTAGGATTCTCTTTCTTGATGTCCCGGATAAGTTCACAGAGATTCTCATCAGTTATGTCTGAAAATGGTCTGGATGTGTCAATGCTGTACTCGATCATACGGCGCCTCACCGTGCTGAGGGACACCCCTAGTAGTGTGCCTATTTCGACTGCGTTAAACCCGTTTGCAATAAGGTATTCCAATTGTTCCTGGGAAATAACGAACTTTGGCCGTCCACAATTTCCACTGTAGTATTTACTCAAATGAAAGTTAGACCACTGTTCTTTTTCTGAATCTTGAGCGCGAATAATAGTCGAAACTTCTCGTAGTTTAGGAATAATTTCGTTGAAAACGCGATCGCAACCCAAAGGAGCCAAGCGAACTGCATGTTCATAAAGCATATCCGACTGATAACGTAAATAGTCCAGTGTTTCTGGTGTTAAATTTCCCGCCTGTGTAAATCTTGTCAACTCATTTTTCAACGATAGAGTTCGTACCAGAAGGTGCTCTGTAACTGTTGCAGCCATTTTGACCATATAGCAACTCAATCCGCCAGAAGCAAATTTTAAGATTCCCGCGATGCCGCCTTTTTATCGCCTTTCTTCCTAATACGCATGCGTGACCGGGCTAGGTTCCAGGTGACGACGAAGGACAGCGTGTTTGCGTTCAAAGATTGGAGGATTACGTGTTGGAAATGACGAGTGCTAAATATCACGTTCGCATTGAATTATTGGATGTTTGAAAAAGGAGTTGGAATATTTGACGTGATGAACAGGGTTATCAAAATAAACGATCGGATGTCTCCTTTGTCGCACAGTAGATCTGACCTAAAAGATTACATGTTGGAATAGAAGAATTGTCGGTTTGAATTGAAGAGTAGAGTGTTTGAATTGCAGAACAGTTGTTTCAACATGAAGAATTGCATGTTTCTGTGGACAAAAAGCCTGTTTGAATTGAGGAATAGTGTATTGGAATTGACGAATTGTAGATTTGCGGTGAAGAACTGCATATTGGTATAGCCTGATAGCGATTTTACTTGCGGAACTGACTGTTTTGAATTGCGAGACTGGAAATTTGAAATGAACAATAGCAGGTTTGAATAAAACGACTGGATGTTTGGCTCGCAGAAAAACATTTTTGAAACGAAGGATTGCACGTTTGAATAGAAAAAGAGCGTAAATGCTTTGAAGAAATGTTGCTTTGAATTGAAACTATGGATGTTTCAATAACCAAATTGCGTGACTGAATTGTTGAACAAGAAGTTTAATTAACGAACTGGAAATCGGAATAGAAGGATATCATATTTGAATTGAAAAGCTTTAGGTTTCAATTAAAGGATTGGATATTTGAACAGAAAAATAGCATGTCTGAAATGAGGTTTTGAATTTTGACACTAAAAACGCGCCATATATTTCACCTTTGATCGTTCTAGTACCACAGGACTCGAATGTAACTCTTTACGCGCAAGCCTGTTGACTGTTTTGCGTGTTCACAGTGTTATATATGCCATTGTTCGGCTTAGTTAAGGCAGGCCATGGTTTCGATCCTCCATGTGGATCTGATCAGTTGCCGGTATTTCTAAAATACTCTGTACGTCTGTAGTTGCCAGCGCAACTCGTACATTAGTGAGAATGTTAGACATTCTGCATTCTTCCCGCGATACCCGGCCGCGATAATTTCTGTCTTTCCTGGGAAACTGATAGGGCGTCTATATCTTTTTGATGAGGTGTGATTGACATTTGATGACAGATTGCGTCAGGATTAGACTAATGGGAATTTCCCGTTGCTGGAAGAACGGGTAATTTTGAACGAATTTGATATATGCATGGCGGACAGTCGTATTTTTAAGCGTCTCTCACCATTCTCCCTCGCCGTTTTTCCACTCGCTCCAGACCTTTCGTTCGAATATGGACCGTCGGTCGCGTTCGCAAAAAGATACGACTGTTTTGCTGTCTAGTGGCGACCTCGTGTTTTGGTTTACTTTCAACCTTACTGTACAATTCCGACCTAAATTCGCACTGACGTTAGAAATTTTATCAGACCAAATGCACACGTTACCTCGGAATTGCGCTGGCCACACACTTTTCCTCTTCTTCGCTAGTTTTAGGAGGTCTAAATCTGCACTTTGCCATTTGCTCTGTGAAGCAACGTGTTCGCTCGGAACTGACAAACAGCTAGGTAACAACGTGACATCAGCTGATGAATATTCAAATATTGTCATAGCGCAGCAATTAGGTGATAGGATCATGCACATCATGCACATGATTTTCAGGATCATGCATATTTCACGTCACAAATATAATAGTTGAATTGGGAAATATTATTCAAATGATAATTTAAACTAATTTTCTTTGTTGGAGAACTAATTTCAAAAACTCGTGCTTCGGGTTTCATCAGATTTCCAAACGCTCGAAAACAATAAAACCACTCGGCCTGCGGCCTCGTGGTTTCGTTATTTCTACTCACAAAGTTATACAGCAAATTAAAACACAGGGTTGATGTGGTTTTCTGCAGCTTTAAAAGATGCTACAACTGTTATTTCTACAAGTCATTGTTTCTTTTGGCACCGCACAGATAAGTAAGCTATTATCTCATTTAGTTTTTGTGCGATTGTGTATTAACATTCTCTTCCCTCTGGCCAGGATAGTTATGTGTAGCCTGCAGTCCAGTCGTTATTCTGTAGCGGAACGCTAGATAATAAATCGGGTTTTTGTTAACGCCTACTCCTCGGGAAATATTTCCCCAATCCTCCACAGTTACCAAATCCAAGATGGCGGCCTAATACGAAAATGTGCACTCGCCCGTCCAAAATATGCCTGCACTGAAAGCTACGTTACTGTAATTACGTGTAGCCACCTGTCGGCTACTGTAACAAACTCATGGTCCATGACAAATTCGAGGGTCTGCATTTAAATGTTTGTCTTGCCAGTAAAATACCCACCACATTCCTAGTTTGCACCATCTCGCACATACATCATAGCAGTCCCCAAGATCTGTAGTAAAGTACAATTCTGACGAACACAAAGGAAAATGTAGAATCATAGAATAGTTTCTTTTAAACGTTCAACTAATATAATTTTGACAGAGTCTTCCTTTCAGTGGAGAATCCACAGTTAAGCAAGCTCGCCATACTCTTTCAATAAATACTCATGCATGGTTAAAGTGATTTTAAATTTGACTTTTTGAAACGTAATTAACTGCTTGCAACAATTAGGCTTTGATTCTCTAAAAAAAGTTTTGAAGAAAAGAGGCCGTTGCCACTTAGCTTCGGCCCTATATGGTTACCGTGCCAGGTTCTTGGCGCTCATTGGCCTAAGAGTATCGTGACTCCGACAAGAAATTAGAACAAAGGGATAACGCCTGTAACCTCGTCTACATTCATGCCCATAATCATCTTCAAAAAAAGTCCTTTCTCAGTCAGGACTGATTTCCTATCAAGTTGTTAAAAACAGATTAGACATAATATCCACAGTAGAACACTCACCTCACGGCCACCCCGTTTCATACGGTCACCTTCTGCACCTGGTTATTATGGCTGCTTTATTCCGGCTCGAGCCCCTTTAATAGACCTTTATCACGCAGTGCTGAAACAAAAGATTTTGCTCGTCTAACCTCTCATACAGTGCGAGGCTGGACGGGCAAAAACAAAGTTTTTAGTTCTCCTGGGACTCAAAATGGCCGCCGTGTAATAAAGGTCTATAAGGTCACCCCTTTAATACGGTCGCCCTTTTGATACGTCATCCGTTAATACGGTCACCATGTTGATACGGTCACCCCGTTAATACGGCCACCCCGTTAATACGGACAGACTTTTGTGGCCCGTTGGTGACGGGATCAACGTGGTTCCACTGTAAAACGATATTTTTCTGATTTGATCAACTTGTTTGAGTTTGAATTTAATCCAAACTTTATGATTTCTTTCAGCACCTACTCGCGGAGGTAAGTAGTTCCCTCGTCCGGATTATTGAGCGTTTGTTGAAAGAGAACGAAGAAAAAAGTAGAAAAGAGTAGAAAGGTTTTTCGTGTTGACAAAAGACTGCAGTGATTTTACAACCTTTTATTAGTAAGAGGAAAAAGTACATTTTAAGGTTATCTTGAAGTTAGCTAATGATCTTGGTAAATATAAAACTTTTGACAAAACAGGAAAGAATAAGCAAATATTGATGAGATATCCTACAATAATAATCATAATTTTTTTTTAATGACTGCAAGCTCTCTTGCTGTAACTAACTGGTATGTTTTTACTTGAAGTGGAGGGTTGTACAAATTACACAGTCCTGAGTGAAGCAGACCGCGCTCAAGGAAACGCACAGCCGCCTCATAACAGAAACGATAGTGGCCTGGTAACGGGTTGGTATCGTTTCCAAGGAGCTACTGGAAATCGGATGTCGGACAAATGTGTTCTCATGTTTCGCTGCGGTACTAGGCATCCTGTTTGGCTTAATGGTACACACCCGGCAGTCGATAAAGGAGTGGTGATACGTACAGTCTGTTATAGCGATTACAGTGGCTGCTGTTGGTATAGTACCATCGTTAAAGTGAAGAAGTGCAGCTCTTACTTCGTGTATCAGTTACAGAACACATCTAAACCGGACTCTCGCTATTGTGGTAACGCCGGCGCACGTAAGTTGTATTAATCAGTTGTGTTACAACCTGAATGACAAAAAATATACTATGAGCCTGAAATCTGTTGGCGAACCTAGAATTCCAAACAAAATAAGAATAAACAAGCCAACATGACAAACCTGGACAGATATAAAGATATGATACCCCACAGAAAGGATTATTATTTTGTCAAACCTGTAACTAAGTGGTTTGTTTTTACTTAAAGTGGATGGTTGTACAAATTACACAGTCCTGAGTGAAGCAGACCGCCCTCAAGGAAACGCAAAACTGCCTCATTACAGAGACGATGCTGGCCTGGTAACGGGTTGGTATCGTTTCCAAGGAGCTGCCGGGGATCGGATGCCGGACAAATGTGTTCTCATGCATCGCTGCGGTACTGTGCATCCTGGTTGGCTTAATGGTACACACCCGACAGTTACTGAAGGAGTGGTGACACGTACAGTCTGTTATAGTTATTTCCGTGACTGCTGTGGGTATAGTAACATCATTAAAGTGAAGAACTGCAGCTCTTACTACGTGTATGAGTTACAGGGGACACTTCGTAGGTACTTCCGCTATTGTGGTAACGCCGGCGCTGGTAAGTTGCATTGATCAGTTGTGTTAATATCCAACCTGAATGATTGAATATATACAATGAACCTGAAATATGTTGACAAACCCAGAATGTCAATCAAAATGAGAATAAATAAGCTAACATGACAAACCTGGACAGAAATAAAGCTAAATACC
>JAHPZR010048634.1:0-10858 GCA_019787425.1 Platygyra sinensis | reverse complement strand
GAGGAAGTGTTATCGGGAGGTTTGAAAAAATGGGGTTGAGAAATAGGTATACCACTGTACTCTCACCTTACAAACAGTAGTCACTAACTACATGTAAAGATATTTCATGTCCTCAACAGAACTCACATGATGTTCTTCAGCCAAAAATAATCCAGTTGAATCAGGCCACCACTGATCAGTCACTTATTACTACGTTTGCATCAGTAATGGTTTGGACAGAGCCAACAACATACAGCAAATCAATGAAACATTTTAATGAGATTTCAAAGCATCAGTCCTTTCATACTAGACAAACTAGTGAATAATGATATCACGTCATGTTTTTCTTAGTGGCTGGCAACTGGACCACAGATGTTCCTTTGAGCATATCAGAAGGAGGAAGTCACTTCGTCAATCCCCCTCCCACACATTAACCCCCTCCCCCTATTCCTCAACCTTGTTTTGATTCACTATTATTTTCCAAGTTTAATTATGTGAAGGACTACTTTTGAGTTGATCATTGTATTCTGTGATGTAAACAAAGTTCTGCTTTTAATTTTGAAATACCACAGACATGCTTGCTTGGAAATAATTTAAAATGCACTAGCTCAGTGGGAAAAAATTAGTTTTTAAAGTGGATAACATTTCTTTTGGTGCTTTGCTTTGATTACTACTGTATCCGTTTCCTGCTTTAAACCTCTGCAGGACCTGATTTTTTGGCCAGACATATATTTAGTAGATTGAAGCTTTTTGCCTGGGCATTTTGGACAAAGGGCTTAACACCACCTCAGCGACCATAACATGCATGTAGGTAAGAAAGGAGATTTGGACAGACAACCTTATTAGATTGGAGACTTGTTACAATCAATGTTTCTGGTTCAAAGTTCTGGGATAGTATAAAACCATCAGATGATCGTTAACATCACCAGGAAATTCTCCATGTCCTTTTTGTCAACAGCTGGGACGGCTCGGCAATTTGTGGCTGAACGAGTGCTTCAAGCTGGTGGTTCACTGTTACATGTAATATGGTCATCATTCATATGTATCGAAGCCAAACGTTCAACATGCCACACTAGTATGCTTTAATGGAATTGTACATTTAAAAACGGTGAAAGGCGATGAAGGAGAGCAGTTGAAACGTTGTATGACTAGGAAGACGGAAAGAAGCAAGCAATGTGGACGATAAATACAAACTTGATCACTGAAACATCGCAATGGAAATGTACGAATGGACTAGATCATACACATACAAAAAGGGTATAAACAAAACAAAATTTTGCGAAAAAAACCTTGAATATTGATTGTGTGAAAGCATGATAAATGAAAAGAATGCGAAAATGAGAGGAAAAAATGCGCATGCATATGAAAAAAAACCCCAAAGGAATTAAAAGCGGCAGCAACAATATGGATGAAACAAGGAAAAATGAAATTAGGATTCTGGATAGAAGGAGTTGAAAGGAAATTCTGACTGATATATTCACGGTCACACCATCTTCCCCTTTCCCTTCCAAAAAACACAAACAAATAAACAAAAACAAGTTTGCAAATTCCATCATTAAAGAAATTGTACTGGACCAGGGGTTGGGTTGTTGTCCTTATAGATGGGCCTGAGGATAAGTAAAAAAGATGAATGTTCTGCAATGATGTGAAATATTCACGTACCCCTGATGGCGTAGGGGGAAGGGCAGGGCCTACTACAGCACATTGCTGCCATTTCTGATGTGGCAAAGTACATCTTGGGGTATGCACATGTATACTTTCTTGCCTTCAGGAAAAGATAGTCTTTTCTAATATGTATTTGCTTTGTTTTCAGGTTTCCCTCTGCGTAGTCCTTCTTTAATGTCTGAGTACCTGAGAGTAAATCAATCCCTCCACATCCTGTCACCTGGCTGCCTCACAGTAGGCTACACTGGATTATAAGAGGTCTTGATATATATGAGCTTATATGTGAGTTGGTGAGTTAAAATGACTTGATGAATTTGCAGTTTTGTTCTTTTCCTTTATAGGTCAATTGCATAACATTAGCTCCTGCTGGTTGGTCTCATGATAAGATTTGAGAGTGGTCTTCTCTGCGTAAGTGGCCGAATTTGTATTAGGGACGAATTGCATGTTTGAGACGGGTAATTAGTCAGCCTAAGATGGATATCTTGTTTAGGTATAAATCCGGTATTTAGACGAATTACGTGGTTAAAATCGTCTTCAACTGATTTGTCTCTCAGCACGTCTCCAAGACAGACGAATCAACTGAACATGATATTTTGCCTCATAATTCGTCTAAACACCGGATTTATACCTGGACGAGTTATCCTCCCGAGGACGCTAAATCGTCTGAGATGACAAATCGTCTTCTGATATAAATTTGTTGTCGGATAATTCGTCTGTATTTTAAATTCGTCCCTTGATCAATTTTGCGCGTATCTGATACTTTCGAATGATGGTTCACTTAAAAATCATAACTTCATTACACTACAAAGGCAGACATACATTAAAGGAGCACTGTCACAGGAGTTTTGCTGTTTTCAGCTTTATTCGTTGCTGAAATCTTTACCTGGTATGTTTACTCATTCCGATACTGCTCAAATGGACTAACAGAAACATATCAAACGAATGGTGGCTCAGAGAGCAAATCATAGTAAATTTTTGGCAATATTTTCAAGGAATGGCTCTAGAATTTTAAAAAATCTGGCTCGTTTTTTCAAATTTCAATCCTTGTCCATCCTTGCCATTTTAAGTGATAGGCAGAACAAATGGTTTCGGTGTAGTGATAAAGTCCTAGCCCGGGGGGGGGGGGGGTACTCCCTATAGTGGCCTATACGGGGAGGCTCCGCCCGAAAGGGGTACCTTTTTCAGGCTCCAGGTATATAAAAGGGTAGGGATTTCACAAGTTGAGGTATATAACAGGGTAGGGAAATCGGTGATTTAGGTATTTAAGAGGGCGTTTAACTACAATAATTCGAATAGGCGTCCCTTAAGGACTACATGAAAATGAGAACAAGACTTCCTAAATTAGGTATGTGAAAGGGGTACCTTTCTTCAATAAAAGGTATATAAAAGGGGTACCTTTTCTGCCAAAATGGTATATAAAAGGGTAAGGGGTTGGACCTCGGGGCGGAGCCTCCCTGTATCAAAATTTGTTAAGTAACCCCCCCCCTCCCCCCAGGAGTCCTAGGTAACAAAGGTAAAGGTAAAGTCTACATACGAGCCAAGTGGCCCATCAGGCCGGAGCTTATCCCGGTTTCTGTAGCATGAAGCGACTGAGAGTATTTCTACTCCCCCCTGGATGGGATGCTAGTCCATCGCAGGGTTACCCCCCAGCATTAAATTCGCCGGTACCCATTTATACACCTGGGTGGAGAGGGGCACTGTGAGAGTAAAGTGTCTTGCCCAAGAACACAACACAATGTTCCCGGCCAGGGCTCGAACCCGGACCGCCCGATCCGGAGACGAGCGCACTAACCATGAGGCCACCGCGCCTCCCACAAAACTGCAACATTATTTCTGGGTTTCCATTGATGCAGGAACATATTTCGGCATTGTAAAATGATGCTAAAATACCGTGACATTGCCCTTTTAAGGTAGCTCCATTTCCTATGAGGAGTGGTGACTGACCTTTAAAAGCATTTGCCCCACATAATTTTAACCAAAATTCACCGATCTCAAACATTGATATGTTGTAATAAATTCATTTCTTCATTTTTACAAATTAAAAAAAACATTTCATAACAACTTATCGCATGATGCTTCATGAGCTTTTTAACAGCATACATCATAAATAATCAACTTATGCCAAGTCAAGCAAGGCAGCAAGTTCTGATAGTTTTCAGATACGTCAAAGTTATAGTCTGGGCTTGTTTGATGTCAATTTCTCAAACTGCATATGACAATGCATAAACAATATAAATCTAGCGAAACACACAAATGTTTTCACTCATCAACATGTATGATTCTTCCCAATTCTCTGTCTCTGGGATGACCTCATCATGGAAAGTGTCGATGGTTCTGGAATTTTCTTTCCAATTCTCTACCTGTAGAACGTCCTCATCAAGGAGGGTTTTGGCAGTTTCCTCCCAATTCTCTATCTCACGGATGAACTCATCGATGAAGGTTTTCGAGGTTTGGACAGTTTCTTCCCAATTCTCCGCCTCTGGAATGACCTCATCAAGGAAGGTTTTCGAGGTTTTGGCAGTTTCTTCCCAATTCTCTGTCTTTCGGAAGACCTCATCAAGGACGGTTTTTGAAGATTGGGCAGTTTCTTCCCATTTCTCTGTCTCCGGAATGACCACATCAAGGACGGTTTTTGAGGTTTTGGTCGTTTCCTCCCAATTCTCTGTCTCACGGCTGAACTCATCGATGAAAGTTTTCGAGGTTTGGGCAGCTTCTTCCCAGTTCTCAGTCTCTGGAATAACCTCATCAAGGAAGGTTTTCGAGGTTTTGGCAGTTTCTTCCCAATTCTCTGTCTCTCGGAAGACCTCATAGAGGAAGGTTTTTGAAGTTTGGGCATTTTCTTCCCAATTCTCTGTCTCCGGAATGATCACATCAAGGACGGTTTTTGAGGTTTTGGCCGTTTCCTCCCAATTCTCTGTCTCTCGGATGACCTCTTCTAGGAAGGTTTTTGAGGTTTGGGCAGTTTCTTCCCAATTCTCTGTCTCCGGAATGGCTAGCTCATCAAGGAAGATTTTCGAGGTTTGTACAGTTTCTTCCCAATTTTGTGCCTTTAGAATGACCTCATCAAGGAAGATTTTCGATGTTTTGGTAGTTTCTTCCCAATTCTTTGTCTCCAGAATAACCTCATCAAGGAACGTTTTCGAGGTTTTGGCAGTTTCTTCCCAATTCTCTGCCTGAGGAACGGCCTCATCAAGGAAGGATTTCGAGGTTTTGGCAGTTTCGTTCCTATTCTCTGTCTCTCGGCAGACCTCATCAAGGAAGGTTTTTGAAGTTTGGGCAGTTTCGTCCCAATTCTCTGTCTCCGAAATGACCTCATCAAGGACGGTTTTCGAGGTTTTGGCCGTTTCTTCCCAATTCTCTGCCTGCAGAACGGTCTTATCAAGGAAGGCTTTTGAGGTTTTGGCAGTTTCTTCACATTTCTGCGTACCTGGAATGATCTCATCAAGGACGGCTTTTGAGGATTTGGAACTCTCGTCCAATTTCTCTGTTTCTGGAATGACCTCATCAACGGCGGTTTTCGAGATTTTGGTAGTTTCCTTCCACTTTTCCATCTCTGGAATGATTTCATCAAGGTCGGCTTTCGAGGTTATGCGGGCAGTTTCTTCCCAATTCGCTGTCGCTGTGATGGCCTCCTCAAGAAAAGTTTGTGTTCTTATGGCACTTTTTTCCCAGTTCTCTGCCTCTGGAATGACCTCATCGAGGAAGGTTTTCGAGATTTTGGCAATTTCTTCCCAATTCTCTGTCTCTGGAATGACCTCATCGAGGAAGGTTTTCGAGATTTTGGCAGTTTCTTCCACATTGTCTGTTTCTGGGATGACAAGAAATGTTTGTGTAATTATGGCAGTTTCTTTCAAATTCTCTGTTTCTAGAATGACCTCAGCAAGGACGGTTTCCATTGTTGTTGCAGTTTCTTCCACAATCTCTCTCTCTGGGATGACAAGAAATGTTTGTGTAAGTATGGCAGTTTCTTCCAAATTCTTTGTCTCTGAAATGACCTCATCAACGACGATTTCCATTATTGTGGCAGTTTCTTCCACAATCTTTGTTTCTGGGATGACAAGAAGTGTTTGTGTACTTATTGCAGTGTCTTCCAAATTTTCTGTGTCTGGAATGACCTCATCAAGGACGGTTTCCATTGTTGTGGCAGTTTCTTCCACGATCTCTGTCACTGGGTTGACAAGAAATGTTTGTGTAATTATGGCAGTGTCTTCCAAACTCTCTGTCTCTGGAATGACCTCATCAAGGACGGCTTTCATTACTGTGGCAGTTTCTTCCACAATCTCTATCTCTGGGATCACAAAAAATGATTGTGTAATTATGGCAGTTTCTTCCAGACTCTCGGTCTCTGGAATGACCTCATCAAGGACGGCTTCCATTATTGTGGCAGTTTCTTCCACAGTCTTTGTCACTGGGTTGACAAGAAATGTTTGTGTAATTATGGCAGTGTCTTCCAAACTCTCTGTCTCTGGAATGACCTCATCAAGGACGGCTTCCATTACTGTGGCAGTTTCTTCCACAATCTCTATCTCTGGGATCACAAAAAATGATTGTGTAATTATGGCAGTTTCTTCCAGACTCTCGGTCTCTGGAATGACCTCATCAAGGACGGCTTCCATTATTGTGGCAGTTTCTTCCACAGTCTTTGTCACTGGGTTGACAAGAAATGTTTGTGTAATTATGGCAGTGTCTTCCAAACTCTCTGTCTCTGGAATGACCTCATCAAGGACGGCTTCCATTACTGTGGCAGTTTCTTCCACAATCTCTATCTCTGGGATCACAAAAAATGATTGTGTAATTATGGCAGTTTCTTCCAGACTCTCGGTCTCTGGAATGACCTCATCGAGGACGGCTTCCATTATTGTGGCAGTTTCTTCCACAGTCTTTGTCACTGGGTTGACAAGAAATGTTTGTGTAATTATGGCAGTGTCTTCCAAACTCTCTGTCTCTGGAATGACCTCATCAAGGACGGTTTCCATTATTGTGGCAGTTTCTTCCACATTCTCTGTTTCTGGGATGACAAGAAATGTTTGAGTAATATTGGCAGTTTCTTCCAAATTCTCTGTCTCTGGAATGACCTCATCAAGGACGGTTTCCATTATTGTGGCAGTTTCTTCCACAGTCTTCGTCTCTGGGATGACAAGAAATGTTTGTGTAATTATGGCAGTTTCTTCCAAATTCTCTCTGTCTGGAATGACCTCATCAAGGACGGCTTCCATTATTGTGGCAGTTTCTTCCACAATCTTCGTCTCTGGGATGACAAGAAATGTTTGTGTAATTATGGCAGGTTCTTCCAAATTCTCTGTCTCTGGAATGACCTCATCAACGACGGTTTCCATTATTGTGGCAGTTTCTTCCAGGATCTCTGTCACTGGGTTGACAAGAAATGTTTGTGTAATTATGGCAGTTTTTTTCCAAATTCTCTGTCTCTGGAATGACCTCATCAAGGACGGTTTCCATTATTGTGGCAGTTTCTTCCACAATCTTCGTCCTGGGTTGACAAGAAATAATGTTGCAGTTTTGTGGGAGGCGCGGTGGCCTCATGGTTAGTGCGCTCGTCTCCGGATCGGGCGGTCCGGGTTCGAGCCCTGGCCGGGAACATTGTGTTGTGTTCTTGGGCAAGACACTTTACTCTCACAGTGCCCCTCTCCACCCAGGTGTATAAATGGGTACCGGCGAATTTAATGCTGGGGGGTAACCCTGCGATGGACTAGCATCCCATCCAGGGGGGAGTAGAAATACTCTCAGTCGCTTCATGCTACAGAAACCGGGATAAGCTCCGGCCTGATGGGCCACTTGGCTCGTATGTAGACTTTACCTTTACCTTTGTTACCTAGGACTCCTGGGGGAGGGGGGGGGTTACTTAACAAATTTTGATACAGGGAGGCTCCGCCCCGAGGTCCAACCCCTTACCCTTTTATATACCATTTTGGCAGAAAAGGTACCCCTTTTATATACCTTTTATTGAAGAAAGGTACCCCTTTCACATACCTAATTTAGGAAGTCTTGTTCTCATTTTCATGTAGTCCTTAAGGGACGCCTATTCGAATTATTGTAGTTAAACGCCCTCTTAAATACCTAAATCACCGATTTCCCTACCCTGTTATATACCTCAACTTGTGAAATCCCTACCCTTTTATATACCTGGAGCCTGAAAAAGGTACCCCTTTCGGGCGGAGCCTCCCCGTATAGGCCACTATAGGGAGTACCCCCCCCCCCCCCGGGCTAGGACTTTATCACTACACCGAAACCATTTGTTCTGCCTATCACTTAAAATGGCAAGGATGGACAAGGATTGAAATTTGAAAAAACGAGCCAGATTTTTTAAAATTCTAGAGCCATTCCTTGAAAATATTGCCAAAAATTTACTATGATTTGCTCTCTGAGCCACCATTCGTTTGATATGTTTCTGTTAGTCCATTTGAGCAGTATCGGAATGAGTAAACATACCAGGTAAAGATTTCAGCAACGAATAAAGCTGAAAACAGCAAAACTCCTGTGACAGTGCTCCTTTAATGTATGTCTGCCTTTGTAGTGTAATGAAGTTATGATTTTTAAGTGAACCATCATTCGAAAGTATCAGATACGCGCAAAATTGATCAAGGGACGAATTTAAAATACAGACGAATTATCCGACAACAAATTTATATCAGAAGACGATTTGTCATCTCAGACGATTTAGCGTCCTCGGGAGGATAACTCGTCCAGGTATAAATCCGGTGTTTAGACGAATTATGAGGCAAAATATCATGTTCAGTTGATTCGTCTGTCTTGGAGACGTGCTGAGAGACAAATCAGTTGAAGACGATTTTAACCACGTAATTCGTCTAAATACCGGATTTATACCTAAACAAGATATCCATCTTAGGCTGACTAATTACCCGTCTCAAACATGCAATTCGTCCCTAATACAAATTCGGCCACTTACGCAGAGAAGACCACTCTCAAATCTTATCATGAGACCAACCAGCAGGAGCTAATGTTATGCAATTGACCTATAAAGGAAAAGAACAAAACTGCAAATTCATCAAGTCATTTTAACTCACCAACTCACATATAAGCTCATATATATCAAGACCTCTTATAATCCAGTGTAGCCTACTGTGAGGCAGCCAGGTGACAGGATGTGGAGGGATTGATTTACTCTCAGGTACTCAGACATTAAAGAAGGACTACGCAGAGGGAAACCTGAAAACAAAGCAAATACATATTAGAAAAGACTATCTTTTCCTGAAGGCAAGAAAGTATACATGTGCATACCCCAAGATGTACTTTGCCACATCAGAAATGGCAGCAATGTGCTGTAGTAGGCCCTGCCCTTCCCCCTACGCCATCAGGGGTACGTGAATATTTCACATCATTGCAGAACATTCATCTTTTTTACTTATCCTCAGGCCCATCTATAAGGACAACAACCCAACCCCTGGTCCAGTACAATTTCTTTAATGATGGAATTTGCAAACTTGTTTTTGTTTATTTGTTTGTGTTTTTTGGAAGGGAAAGGGGAAGATGGTGTGACCGTGAATATATCAGTCAGAATTTCCTTTCAACTCCTTCTATCCAGAATCCTAATTTCATTTTTTCCTTGTTTCATCCATATTGTTGCTGCCGCTTTTAATTCCTTTGGGGTTTTTTTTTCATATGCATGCGCATTTTTTCCTCTCATTTTCGCATTCTTTTCATTTATCATGCTTTCACACAATCAATATTCAAGGTTTTTTTCGCAAAATTTTGTTTTGTTTATACCCTTTTTGTATGTGTATGATCTAGTCCATTCGTACATTTCCATTGCGATGTTTCAGTGATCAAGTTTGTATTTATCGTCCACATTGCTTGCTTCTTTCCGTCTTCCTAGTCATACAACGTTTCAACTGCTCTCCTTCATCGCCTTTCACCGTTTTTAAATGTACAATTCCATTAAAGCATACTAGTGTGGCATGTTGAACGTTTGGCTTCGATACATATGAATGATGACCATATTACATGTAACAGTGAACCACCAGCTTGAAGCACTCGTTCAGCCACAAATTGCCGAGCCGTCCCAGCTGTTGACAAAAAGGACATGGAGAATTTCCTGGTGATGTTAACGATCATCTGATGGTTTTATACTATCCCAGAACTTTGAACCAGAAACATTGATTGTAACAAGTCTCCAATCTAATAAGGTTGTCTGTCCAAATCTCCTTTCTTACCTACATGCATGTTATGGTCGCTGAGGTGGTGTTAAGCCCTTTGTCCAAAATGCCCAGGCAAAAAGCTTCAATCTACTAAATATATGTCTGGCCAAAAAATCAGGTCCTGCAGAGGTTTAAAGCAGGAAACGGATACAGTAGTAATCAAAGCAAAGCACCAAAAGAAATGTTATCCACTTTAAAAACTAATTTTTCCCACTGAGCTAGTGCATTTTAAATTATTTCCAAGCAAGCATGTCTGTGGTATTTCAAAATTAAAAGCAGAACTTTGTTTACATCACAGAATACAATGATCAACTCAAAAGTAGTCCTTCACATAATTAAACTTGGAAAATAATAGTGAATCAAAACAAGGTTGAGGAATAGGGGGAGGGGGTTAATGTGTGGGAGGGGGATTGACGAAGTGACTTCCTCCTTCTGATATGCTCAAAGGAACATCTGTGGTCCAGTTGCCAGCCACTAAGAAAAACATGACGTGATATCATTATTCACTAGTTTGTCTAGTATGAAAGGACTGATGCTTTGAAAATCTCATTAAAATGTTTCATTGATTTGCTGTATGTTGTTGGCTCTGTCAAACCATTACTGATGCAAACGTAGTAATAAGTGACTGATCAGTGGTGGCCTGATTCAACTGGATTATTTTTGGCTGAAGAACATCATGTGAGTTCTGTTGAGGACATGAAATATCTTTACATGTAGTTAGTGACTACTGTTTGTAAGGTGAGAGTACAGTGGTATACCTATTTCTCAACCCCATTTTTTCAAACCTCCCGATAACACTTTCCTCAGGAAACACTGTACAATCATGTAATTTTAACCCAAATTTCTTGTACTCTCAGATTTTTCAAACCAATTTTTGAAGAATCAGGATTCCACTGTAATTGTTGGTAGAAGTTGGATAGAGTTTGTTCTTACCTTATTGCGTGGTTCCAGAAAATATCCATACCCCCACCACGGAGGGAAATTATTTCATGTAAGCACCCCTCCTCCTCCGAATTTCCATTTTTTGACCACTAAAATAA